>NW_026844141.1:0-208494 GCF_029531705.1 Pantherophis guttatus
GAGAAGCTGGATTCATTTAACAACCATGTGATTCGCTTAACAACCAAAACAAAAAATGTCAAAATTTGGTCATAAAAACAACTGTCTTATTTAGCAATGGGAATTTTGGCTTCAAACTGTAGTCATAAGTCGAGGATTGCCTGTCTGTAACCGCCCCAAACCTATAATCAATCTGGGCAGCTCTGAATTTAAGTTAAACAACATAAAAAACGGTAATAAAACTATAAACCTGGAAAAAAATGCTCGTAAAGATATTGGTGAACTTGAGTCCAACTTCGGGGAGGATCTGTAGTGGGAGAACAGGATGGTGATGGACCTCTGTAGCTGTGCACTGTGTGGGCATTACAGGTAATCCTTGATTTATGTCCACAATCAAGGCCAAAATTCCTGCTGCTAAGCAAGACAGTTGTTAAGTCCTTGACAGTCCTTCAGGAGAAGGGCGGTATAGAAATTTAATAAAATAAAATAAACCGAGTCTTGCCCCCATTTTATGACTTTTCTTGCCACAGTTGTTAAGAGCCTTGATAGCACAGTGGACTAATGCACTGTTATTAACATCTGCTGCCTGCAATTACTGCAAGTTCGAATCTCTCCAAGGCTCAAGGTTGACTCAGCCTTCCATCCTTTCAAAGGTAGGTGAAATGAGGACCCAGATTGTGGAGGCAATAAGCTGACTTTGTATAAAATATACAAAAGAATGAAGGCTATTGCTTAACGCACTGTAAGCCGCCCTGAGTCTCTGGAGAAGGGCGGCATATAAATTAAGGCAAAAAAAAAAAGAAGAAAAAAAGTGAGTCACCGTAACACCATTGTAAAGTAAATTGGGCTTTCTTACTGAGTTTACTTGTCAAAAGATTGCTAAGAGATCACATGATCACATGCGATCGTCATAAATAGGCATCAGTTGCCAAGCATCTCTCTCTGGATCACATGACCATAGAGATGCTGCAAAGGTTGTAAATGGGAAAAATGGTCATAAGTCACTTTTTTCAGTGCCATTGTAACTTTGACAGTCATTAAATAAACGGTTGTAAATCAAGGATTACCTGTGTAACATCTATTTCCATTGTGACTCTATGGCGCCATGATTATGGCAATGTTATCATGGTTTTACCGTAAGTTAGAATAGACTAGACTAGAATAACAGAATTGGAAGGGACCTTGGAGGTCTTCTAGTCAAACCCCCTGCCCAGGCAGGAAACCCTACACCATTTCAGACAAATGGTTATCCAACATCTTCTTAAAAAGTTCCAGTGTTGGAGCATTCACAACTTCTGCAGGCAAGTTGTTCCACTTATTAATTGTTCTTAACTGTCAGGAAAATTCCTCCTTAGTTCTAAATTGCTTTCTCCTCCTTGATTAGTTTCCATCTGTTGCTTCTTGTCCTGCCCTCACGTGCTTTGGAGAATAGCTTGACTCCCTCTTCTTTGGGGCAGCCCTGAGATATTGGAAGATTGCTATCATGTCTCCCCTGGTCCTTCTTTCCATTAAACTAGACATACCCAATTCCTGCAACCGTTCTTCATATCCTTCTGTATCTTGAGCCTATCTTCTGGAGTGTTGGCTATTCCTGCCATCTTGGTGTCATCTGCAAATTGTTGAGTTCCCCATCTATCCCCTCGTCCAAGTCATTGATGAAGATGTGGAAGAGTCCTAGGCCTAAAACAGAGCCCTGGAGTACTCCACTGCATAACCTCCCTCCATGTAGATGCAGTTCCATTGAGGACATGTTGAGTGCAGTTGGTCAGCCAGTTACAAATCCTTCTGGTGGTGATGCTGTCTAACCACATTTTTCTGCTTTATCTAGTAGTAGGTTATGGTCTACTTTATCATATGCTTTACTGAAGTCCAAGTAAATTGTATCGTCAGCATTCCTCTGGTCCACTAATTTTGTCACTTTGTCAAAGAATGCAATAAGATTAGTCTGGCATGATCTGTTTTTGACACACCCATCTTGGCTTCGTTGCTTGATTATCTTTTCCAGAATCTTCCCAGGGATTGAGGTCAGGCTGGTAGGTCTGTAGTTTCCTGGCTCCATTTTCCCCCTTTTTTGAAGATGGGAATCACATCAGCTCTTTTCCAGTCCTCTGGCAGTTCCCGGTGCTCCAGGATCTTTGAAAGATACAGTTCAGTGGTTCTGAGATCTCGTCTGCCAGGTCCTTCAGAACCTTGGACTGCAATCCGTCCGGTCCTGGTGATTTGAACTCACCTAGGGTGGACAGGTGTTCACTTATTTGATATACACGTATTTGTTGACGCTTCATTTAAGCAGATTTCCATTTGCACATATAGTGTGTTTTATTCGTGTTGCGTATCAGAGATTGCATGATCCCTTTAGATGCCACATGCTAAATAAATGAATAAAAAACCACCAGGAAAACGCCTGAACATCGGAGGAACGGAGGGACAGAGAGAACCACACGGCAGGCGCTTACCCGTCTGATGTCGTACACGGCCGATTCTCCCCTCGCTTTGTCGCGGCATGCCAGGACGACACGGGCGCCTCTCCGGGCCAGATCCACCGCTGTGGCCTTCCCGATCCCTGCATTTCCCCTAGGAAAGGGCAGAGAAAGGATCCATGGAGATCGCCCAGCCTTTGATGGGAACCCAGGAGCCGGGCCTGCATTTTTGTGCCTGCAGTTTTTGTGACGTTACAAAGTGAAGCATTTGTTTGGCAGCGTTTCTCAACCTTGGAAACCTTAACTTCAACTGCCAGAATTAAACTCAGGGTCACCCGAGAAATGCAAATGGGTGTGGAGCCGTCTTGCAACTGCTGAAAGGACTCTGTTGTAGAAGGCTCCCACCCATTTGCATTTCTCAGGTGACCCTGAGGACACACATAAACCTCCAGGGGGCTTTAACGACTCTCTAAAACAGGGGTGTCAAACTCGATTTCATTGAGGGCCACATCAGGGTTATGTTTGATCGGAGGGGGAGAGGATATATATATATATCCTTCACCATTCAGAGCAGAACAGAATAACAGAGTTGGAAGGGACCAAGTAGGAGTCCCTACACCATTTCTGACCGATGGCATTCCAGGCAGAGCTGAAGAAGCTCCTCGGATGAGAAGGGAAACATCTTCAAAGAAAAACCAGAAAGTCCAGTTGCCTCTTGGAAAGAAGAAAAAGCACCTCTGGGGCATTCCTATACTTCTCTCTGGAGGAGGGCAGGAAGGAAGGGCCGTTCCCTCGCTGCGCCTCGTTGCACAATGCAGAAAAAGACAGCCGATCACTTGGGCTTCCGCTGCAATCCTTTCCTGCGCAGCCAGCAGAGACCACCAGAGTTTCCCGCAACCATCAATGCTGGCAAGGAAGCGAAGCAGGCGCGAGATTCGCCCTTCCGAGGCCCCCCTGGCTGGCCCAAGCAGGGTCTCCGGCAGCCCAGCCCAGCCCTGCCCCCCCCGCTCTTCCGCACCCTCCTTCCTCCCTTCCTGGCCGGGGGTCCGGGAAGCCCCAGGACGGCTGGCATCTGCGGGGGTCCCGGGTCAGTTCCTGGGTCAGTTCTCAGCCGGTTTCTTCCCGAGGGGCTTTTTTGGGCTGGGCTTTCTCGGCTGCCTCTGAAGCCCCTTTGGGGCAAGCAGGACCTGCATGGGGCAGAATCTGCGCGGAGCCACTGAGGTGGGGAGGGGGTGAAAGAAAGAAAGAGGGAGGGGGAGGGGGGGAGAGAGAGAAAGAAAGAAAGAAAGAAAGAAAGAAAGAAAGAGAAAGAAAGAAAGAAAGAAAGAAAGAAAGAAGAAAGAGAGAGAAGAAAGAGAAGGAAGGAAGGAAGGCAATGCCCCCCAGGACCCCCCCTTCCCGCCCAGCTGACCTGTGATGAGCACCGTCTTGCCCCGCAGGCTGACCGCGTTCCTGCACCGGGTGGCCGCCACGAAGTTGTAGTAGAGCAGCGCGTAGAGCCCCAGCAGCAGCGCCGCCCCCGCCCCCAGCGCCCCCAACGCCTCCATGGCCCCGCAGCCCCACGCCGCTTCCTTCCCTTTCCCCGGGACGCCACTCCCGTCGCCCTGCCTCCCGCCCCTCCCCGGCACCGCTGCCACTCTCTCGCCCCCGTCCTGGCTGACAAGGAAGGAAGGAAGGAAGGAAGGAAGGAAGGAAGAGGATGGAGGGGAGAGGAAGGAAGGAAGGAAGGAAGGAAGGAAGGAAGGAAGGAAGGAAGGAAGGAAGGAAGGAAGGAAGGTGATAGGAATGAAGAGGATGGAGGGGAGAGAGGAAGGAAGGAGATGGGAATGAGAAGCAGGGAGGGAGGAGGAAGGGAGGGAGAAAGAAAAGAAAGGGAGAGGGGTGAGAGAGAGAAAAAAGAGAGAAAGAAAGACAGAGTAAGTCAGGGAGGGAGGTGAGAAAAAGAAAGACAAAGAAAAAGAAAGAATGATAGTCAGGGAGGGAAGGGAGAGAAAGAGAGTGAACATCTTTGTTTGCTCTTTCAAACCTTCTTGGAACAAACTGTTCCTGTCTCACTGGAGTCTCCCTTTCGAAACATTTCTCTGACCTTTTCTCAGACTTCGAACCACTTTCAGGCCTATTCAAGGTGCCTGTGTGAATGCTCATCCACTGGACACAGAGGTGGGCTTCAGCAGGTTCTGACCAGTTCTGAAGAACTGGTAGCGGAAATTTTGAGTAGTTCTGAGAACCGGTAGTAAAAATTCTGACTGGCCCCTCCCCCATCTATTCTCTGCCTCCCGAGTCCCAGCTGATTGGGAGGAAATGGGGATTTTGCAGTATCCTTCTCCCGCCATGCCCACCAAGCCACACCTACAGAACCGGTAGTAATAAAATTTGAAACCCACCACTGACTGGACACCTCTGACTGACAGGCGTTTAAACTTCAGTATTGGCATGTACCTTTTCCCAATCCACATATTCAGAAAAATTTGCCGAAAGTGAAATAATGTTTTTGTGTCCCATCTATAAATCTATATGCCTTTGATCCTGATTGATATAACCTATCAATTTCAATTTCCTTGCCTTTGGCTGTCCTTTCCTCATAATTGTTTTGGGAATGTACACCTGTGCACTGCTGCCAAAGATTCCTAAATGTGCCAGAGTGTCGTTTATATAATATGTCATACAGGGTGGGTTCTACTTACCTTTACCACCAATTCGCAACAGTTCACTGCGCATGTGCAGATTGCTGATGATGACATCTGGGGTGATGGGCGGGGCCTCCCGGCGGTTTTATTACGGTTCTTGCGAACTGATCCGAACCAGGGGCAACCCATCACTGCTGTCATATGGAGTTTCATTCATTGCTGAACTTCGTCTATTTACCAAATGATTGGCGGTTAAAATCGCAATATTGCTTACCCATTCCTGCATCTGCTACAGTAGATTACACTTATGTGTAATCTACATTGCACTTATGTAATGACTATCATTAAGTGTTGTACCTTATTATTCTTAACAAATGTATCTTTTCTTTTTATGTACACTGAGAGCATACGCACTAAGACAAATTCCTTGCGTGTCCAATCACACTTGGCCAATAAATAAATAATTCTAATTCTAGTAATACATCTTTCATAGTTTGTAACATATCATTCCTGCGTTTAATAACTCCATTCCCTGCCGGAGTGTAGGGTTGGTTTTTCTATAGGTTATGCCTTTCTTTCTCAGCCACTGCTGAGAACTGCATGTTAGATGTGAACTCTCTAACTCTGTCTGTTTGCAGCTGATGCACACTTTGATTACACCTCCTCTCTATTAACATTACCCACTGTTTAAATTATTGAAACACTTCTGTTTTGCTTTTTAATAAGTAACAAAACCAAGAGGGATCATTAACAATTACCAAAGCATATTTGGCCCCCCTCCCATTGATATACAGGACCAATTAAATCAGCTGTTCTGCCCCAGCTATGGCCCCAAAGAACGCAGCACATACAAAGTCCGTTCAAACCTTAGTTTACTAAATTAAATCAATCTTTTACAAGAACGGCTGTTAATTAACTGCATTAACAACTGCCAAGAGTTCAAAGAATAATAACTGAAACCTTACTGTGGTTGGCAGAATGCCCAGAAGCAATTTGCAGGAACTGATAAGATAAGCAAGACCGAGACACGAAGGAATGTGAGAAGGAATGTGAACGAGGTTGTTCCCTGCAAATTGCCTCAGTGGGCGTTCTTCCTTAAATAGGCTAAGGGAGTGGCCAACTAGCCCAAGCCTTACTCTTGAGGAGACCTCCTCCTGAGGAGCCACTCCTGCCTTTTGGCAGCTCTGCGCGCCTGTGCATCGAGAAGAGGCTCCTCCTCTTCGTCCTCTTCACTTAAGGGAGCTTCTGGAGGTTCAGAAGAGCCTGGCTGAATCCCCACCTCTGGCACCACATCTTCTCCAGCCTCCTCATTGTCCGACTCGAGCGCCAGCTGCACAGGCTGCTGGCGCAGCACCACACCAGCCTCCTCGCTGTCGGAATCAGCTACTAGCTGCACAGGCCGCTGACGGGCCACAACATCAGCATGAACTAACTGAAAAATCCTTTCATATTTTCTATCCCTTCTTTTGCTGACGGGTTACACTTTCGATTTGGCCTCTGCAAACAGCACAATCCAAATAATTGTCACAATCTTTTACATTCAAACCTACAGCCAGGTCAGGCATTTTCTGCAATATTTTAAAGTTTGCATGACCCAGCCTAAGTTCTGGGCAACAAATGTGCACACCCATTATGCTTTGGTTCCTTAGAAAAGATTATCTGTGCGCTGCCACCCGTTTCCTTGTGGTTCAAAACATATAAATTGTTCAGTTTCGAACGTTGTGCACAGACACTCTGTTTTTCTTCATGACTTTGCATGTACCCTTTGCAAAAATGATCTCATACCCTTCATTATCTAAGCGAGACCCGCTCAGCAAATTGTGATCTAAATCTGGTACACATAAAACCGTATCAAACGACTTAACAATACATGGTACATGTACTGTTCCTTGGCCCTGCACAGAAGAATGATTATCATTTGCCAGCCTTACATATTCCTGGGCAACTGGTCCCAGACTGGAAAAAAGGTGTGGGATATTTACAATATGCTCACTTGCCCCACTGTCCAACAACTAAATGTATTTGTTGTTTTTGTTGTTTGCTTCCACGGAAGAAATCTGTGTGTCTTCATTCTTCTGTGTCTGTGCTTCCTCTCTCCTGCTTGAAACTTTTAATCTTCTTTTTTTTTTTTTTTTTTTTTATTGCAAAAGTTTTACAATTACATTTTCACCCCTTTTTTCACCCCCCACCTCCCTCCCCAAACTTCCCGTCCTCCCTAACCCTCCCTAACCCTCCCCCCCCCAGACTTCCCTATTATGTACTCATAACTAATAACACTGATATATATACCTGAACCCATCCCTCCCCCTATATAATTTTCCCTCTTTGTCTCTTTATATTAAAATATTTCTAATACATGTTTTCAAATAAAAGCTATTTGATACTTTCTAATTTGGTATTTGTTCTGAACATATTCTATCCACCTTTTCCATTCCCATTCATAAGTCTCTTGTGAACAATCTTTTAAATATGCTGAAATCTTCGCCATCTCTGCAAAACTGGCCATCTTCGAAGTCCATTCCTCGATAGTAGGCAAAACTTCATTCTTCCAATATTTACCTATCAACAATCTTGCTGCTGTTATCATATACAATATTAATTTTGTTTCATCCCATGTAAAACCCTTAACTATGCCCAATAAAAACAATTGTGGAGAAAATTGAATTTTTTTCTTCAAAACATTCTGCATGACCCACCATATTTTTATCCAAAAAGCCTTAACTTTCCTACAGGTCCACCAAACATGATAATACGTAGCATCCAAACATTCACATCTCCAACATTTTGGCTGAACATTAGGGTACATACATGACAACTTTTTAGGATCTAAATGCCATCTATAAAACATTTTATAAAAATTTTCCCTCAGATTCTGCGACTGTGTAAATTTAACATTCTGAACCCAAATTTTTTCCCATGTTTCCAACATCACTGGTTCTTCAAAATTTTGTGCCCACTTAATCATGCAATCTTTAACTAATTCCGTTTCTGAATCCCTTTCTAGCAAAACATTATAAAGCCTTTTAATATGCATTGGACCTTTCTCTCTTATATGTCTAACCAATTCTTCCTCATGCAACATAATACCAGTTTTTTGGTCCTCTTTCCATCTCAATTGTAATTGATTATATTGTAACCAGGTTAAATTAATCCCTTCATCCAACAGTGTCTGCAATGTCTTCAGCTGCCATCTGCCCGCATCTGTAAAAAGAACCTCTTTGTATAAAACCCCCGAGTGACATTATATTTGTATTCCACAAGGTATGACCAAGATCCAGCCATAGCGGTATTTTATAATCCCATTTGAGTCGGTGCTTCTTCCAAACTCTCATCAAAGAGTCTCTAAGTATATGACTTTTAAATACTTTATCAACTTTGTCATCATAAAATAGGTAAGCATGCCATCCAAATTCAAGATCAAAACTTTCTGCATTCAATATTCCAGCCTTTTTACCCCCAAACCAATCGCTTGTTAAAGTTAAAGTTGCTGCATCATAATATAACTGTAGGTTTGGAAGTTTAAGGCCTCCTCTTTCTGGAACATCTTGCATAATTTTCAATTTCACTCTCGCTTTTTCTCGTTCCAGACAAACTTATTAAGTCCAGTTTGCCAAACTTTCAGTTGTTTATCACTTTTAAGCACCGGAATCATTTGAAACAAAACAGAAATCTTGGCAAAATGTTCATCTTAACTGCTGCTATTCTTCCAAGTAAAGACAGTTGCAGCTTTTTCCAAGTCTCCATGTCTTTCTGAACCTCTCGCCACAACACCTCATAGTTATTTTGAAACAATTTCATGTTTGATTCTGCAACCTGAACTCCAAGATATTTTACCTTAGGTACAATTTCAAAACCTGCCCTCCTTTCAAGCTCATGTTTACGATCTTGTGTCATATTTTTGACTATCATTTTAGTCTTTTTTGAATTCAGTCTAAAACCTGAAACTCTACCATAGTCTTGTATAATGTCATTCATCAGGATTGTTGATTCCATTGGTTGTGATAGGGTAACCACCAGATCATCTGCAAATGCCTTTATTCTATAATCCTCTTGCCTTATCATTATGCCTTTCAAAATTTTTGAGTCCCGTATTGTGTTTAGCAAGACTTCCAATGTTAAAATAAATAAAAGTGGGGACAACGGACATCCCTGTCTTGTTCCTTTTTCAATTTTAAACTCTGTCGTCAAACTTCCATTAATAATAATCTGTGCTTTTTGCTCTTGATAAATTGCTGAGATCGCCTGTGTAAATTGGTCCCCAAAGCCCATCTTTTTTAAAGTCTTTAGTAGAAAATTCCAATCCACTCTATCAAAGGCCTTCTCCGCATCCAAAAAAACCAGCACTGCAGAAATCTGTTTATTCTTATCAAGATATTCCAATAAATCTATTACTTGCCTTACATTGTCCTTCATGTATCTGCCCTCAATAAATCCCGCTTGGTCCTCATGAATCACCTTTTGGATTACTGGCATCAACCTGTTGGCTAATACCTTCGCATAAATTTTATAGTCTGTGTTCAAAAGAGATATTGGTCTGTAGTTCTCTGGTTTTTTAGGACCAACTTGTTCCTTTGGTATCAAAGATATATAAGCAGTTGTCCAGGATGGGGTATTTTACCCCCTTGTTGAATATTGCAAAATAAATCTCTAAGTTGTCCCACCATTTCAGCTTGTAAAGTTTTGTAATACACTGCAGTCAAACCATCCGTACCAGGAGCTTTAGCTGTTTTTAGCTGTTTAATTGCTACTATTATCTCCTCCTCTGTTATAAGATAATTCATTCTTTCCTTTTGTTGATCAGTAATTTTTGTAACTCTCTTATCCTTTAAATATTTTTCTATAAGTCCATTCTGCACCTCTTCTTTGGCATATAGTTTAGTATAATAATCCACAAAAGCTTCTTTAATTAATTTTTGTTGAAAAATTCTTTCCCTCCAATATCAATACTGTCAATAGTCCGCATACTTTGTTTTTTCCTCAATGTGTAGGCCAACCATCTGCCCGGTTTATTAGCATTGCAAAATGTATTATGCTTCGCGTATTGTAAGCTTGTTGCAACTTGTTCCGCCATAAGCATTTGGAATTGGTCTTTCAAAAGTTTTATAGCACTTCGTATTCTTTCATCTGTTGGGTTTTTAATAAGTAACTGTTCTTTATTCTTTATTTCCATTTCCAACTCAGATCTTTTCTTTTGTCGGAACAGTCTATGTTTAGAGTTCATATAGATGAGTACCCCTCTCATATAAGCTTTACTTGCATCCCAAACAATTTCAATTGGGGTACCTTTATTCAAATTTATTTCAAAAAATTCTTTCAAATGCTTTTTAAGTTCTATTATATTTTTTTCATATCTAAACAAGTTCTCATTTAATCTCCAAGAACGTCTCTCAACCTTATCCATCTCGATTTCTATCCATACAGGACTATGATCAGTCAAAGTTCTTGGAAAAATCTTTGTTCTTTTTGTCTTAACAAATAGATCATTTGACAACAAGATAAAATCAATCCTAGAAAAGGATCTATGTCTATCAGAAAAAAAAGTGTAATCCAATTCATTTGGATTATGTATTCTCCAAACATCTTTTAGTTCCATATCTTCTTTCATATCGAAAAAGGTCTGTGGTAATCTAATTCTAGACTTTGCCAAGCTCTTTTTATCTAATTTAGAATCAATTACTCCATTCCAATCTCCCATAATTAAAATAGATCTGTAGTCCCATTGCAATATTTTAGTATGTAACATCTTGTAAAAATAATCCTGTTGTTGGTTGGGAGCATAAATTCCAATCAAAAGAATTTGCCCATTTGCTGTAGACAATTCAATTGCTACAAATCTACCATCTTGATCTACTTCTATAACTTTTGCTGTTAATTTTTTATTTACATAAATAACCACACCATTCTTTTTCTGCGAAGTTGAAGATATATAATGTACTCCTAATTTTGAGTTTATCAAATATTTTTGATCTTGAATTGTAATATGCGTTTCTTGTAAACATATTATATCATTATTAAATTGTTTCAAATATGTAAATAATTTTTTTCTTTTCTGTGCTGAATTCAACCCATTGACATTCCAAAATAAACACTTAAAGGTCATTAGCCTCTTTCTGAAGCGCAGAGCAATATGCTTGAAGTTCATCCGAGAGCTTCGATCTCGCTCCTCCCATAGCGCCAATCTCTTGTGCAGTGCTCTTAACTGCCTTCTTGTCTTGTCTTTCCTGTTGTAGTTGTTGCTTTTGTTTAAGTAGCTTGGATTGAGCTCTAGTTATACGTTGATCTTTAACTTCAGTCAACTGAATCAAATCCAAAATTGGAGAAGAATCCAGCAATGGCTCACTCAGAATACCTCCTTCTGCACCTTGCACGTTTTCTAGTTCCTGCTTAGACTGTTCTTTCAATTGCCTCTCTTCACTCTCCTTAATCTCCAAAACTGTAGATGTACGTGGAGATGGTGTTCTTTCCTTAAGAATAGTACTGTAAAAATGTTGCGCCTTCTCCACGGTATTCAACCGATATCCTTCTCCCTTATATCTGAAAATTACCCCAGCTGGTGCATCCCACCGGAAGGGTATCTGTAAATTTTTCAATTCCTTAACAAGAAAATCAAATTCTTTTCTAGCTTTCAGCATTTTAGGAGGTAATTCTTTAAAAATTACAAGCCGTGAGCCCCCCACTTGTATAGAAGTATGAAAAGATTTTTGCAGGATATCATTTCTAATTTCTCTCTCAGTAAAGTATATGACCACATCTCTGGGTAATTGTCTTTGCCTGGCCACCCAAGAGTTCACTCTGTAAATTTTATCTATTTTATGAAATACCAAATCAGGATTAACTTGTAAAATCTTAGCCAGGGCTTCAGAGCAAACTTGTCTCAAGTCCTGTCTTTCCTCCTCTTGAATTCCCCGAAGCCGTATGGCAAATTCCATCGCCCGGAATTGTATCATAACAATCTCATCTTCAATTCTCTGCATTTTATTGTCAACTTCATCAATTTTATAGTCATTATCTTTCATCCTAACATTAACTTCTGATTTAAATTCTTCAACTTTAAAATCAACTTTCCCAATAAAATCTGCCAGGCCAGACGCCACTTCTGATATTTTTTTGGTCACCATAATTTGATTCTGTTTCACCATGTCTTTAACTTCATTAATTTCCTGCAAAAATTCCTGATGTGATTTTTGAAGTTTATCATCTATCTCCTGATGTGATTTTTGAAGTTTATCATCTATCTCCTGTTGTGATTCTTGAAATTTATCATCCAAAGTTTTAGAAATAAATTCTTTTAAATCTGCCACATCAAATTCTTTTTTCTGAGTTTGTAACTGTTGAGCAGGGGGAAGTTGCGTTTGATGTTTATGTGTGGGGGATCCCCCCCCTGATGCCTTCCCTTCCTGCTTCTTTGAAGCCATCGTGCCACGTAAGCTAGTTTTTTTGAAGAGGGAAGTTCTTTTTCCTTTCCCTCTTCCACAGAAACTTCTAAAGAAGTCCCCCAGATTTAATCAGGTGGAACTAGAGTAAAGCAAAGTCAAATTTTAGCAAAAGAAATTTTTTCTTTAGATAGAGCAACTTTGTAGCAATTTTACAACTTTGTAGCAAAGCAGGGAGGCTTCACAAATCCACTTTCGCTAGCTCGTTAACTCAAACGCTGGACGCCATTTTTTTTTCAAATCACTTTCACTCGCTCACTTTCTCTTTTAATTTAAAAAGTCAACAAAGCGCCAATACTTGCAGTTTTCAAGTTTCTGGATTCAAGTTGATATTTCCGCTGTTTGTTAAAATTAATTCCTCTCACTTTAAAAGTTTGCTGCTGCCGGCTTGTTCTGCTAAAAGCAGAATCGTCCCACGCCGCCCGGAGTCTCCGCAGGTTGGGAGGGAGCCACACCTGTTTTCACCCCCAGAAGCAATTCCCTGGGGGGGTTACAGGGGCTCAACCTGTGCCCTGCTGTCTCTGCTCCTGCAATCTTCAAGATTTCGGAGTTTTCGAGCCGCACCTCGTTCGCGGGGCGGCTCTACAGGCGGCGGGGCTGGCGGTCTTTAAAAAGTCACCGCCGTCGCCGAAGCTCGCAAACCGGAAGTCCCCGAAACTTTTAATCTTCTTACTGGGCAATTTCTCTGGATTGATGAGTAGATCCACATGCAAATCCAGACTGTCTCTCCCACCTTGGTATCTACCTGGAGTTTACTGAAGTGTAAATTACTTTGGTTTCCCCAAGGTGCTATGTTCCTTTCCAATGGTTTCTGTTCTTCCTCCAAAACGCTAAATAGTTAAATAGCTCATAATTAAATCATACTCCTTCATGGACTCAAGGCTTGTTACTAACACGTCCCAAAAATCATTAAGAGAACTAAGCACAACATATACTTTATGTGCTTGTGGAAATACCATTCCTCGCTCTTCTAATTCGAGGAAGTTTCCCCCCATAAACTGGGGGTGATCTGACAGACTTTCTCCAGACGGTAGCCTTGCTCCATAAATTTTTCTGGTAAGAGTAACTTTGCTGCTTGCAGTATCCCTGATATAAATTCTGTGTAAAGCCAGCCATCATTCCCTAGCAGATTTAAGCCCATGCACATATACAGGTAGTCCTCGATTTAAAACAGTTCATTTAGTGACTGTTCAAAGTTACAACGGCACTGAAAAAAGTGACTTACGACAGGGGTGGGCAACTGTGGCCCTTTCATGACTTGTGGACTTCAACTCCCAGAATTCCTGAGACAGCTAAACTGGCTCAGGAATTCTGGGAGTTGAAGTCCACAGGTTGTAAAAGGGTCACAGTTGCCCACCCCTGACTTATGACCATTTTTCAATTGCGACCTTTGCAGCATCCCCACGATCACCTGATTAAAATTCAGATGCTTGGCAAGTGGTTCATATTTATAGCCGTTGCTGTGTCCCATGGCCACGTGATCCCCCTTTTGCGACCTTCCGACAAGCAAAAGTCAATGGGGAAACCAGATTCATTTAACAACTGGGTTACTACCTTACCAACTGAAGTGATTCACTTAACAACTGTGGCAAGAAAGGTCGTAAAATGCACATGTACAGAAATGCATTTAACCAATGTCTCATTTAACAACAGAAATTTGCGGCTCAGTTGTGGTCATACATCGAGGACTACTTGTATTACTTGACTGTCTTCCAAGCACAAAATTATGCCGGCTAGTGCTTTTTCATTTTGTCTTTGCCTCTCCTTATATTGAGACCTGCTGGAGAATTGCTTAAACAGTCCACAAATCCTTCCTCTGCAGAAATATCCCCATCTTTAGCCTCCATGAGAGATCATTCATTTCACTAAGAGGAGCCACAGGATATCCTGCTCCTGTCACAGCGAACATATTGCTGTCTTCACAGGCCAGTTGTCCTCAAGCTCCCACAGGTTCACGAAGAAACGTTTACCTCAGTGGTGAAATCCAAATTTTTTTTACCGGTTCTGTAGGCGTGGCTTGGTAGGCATGGCTTGGTGGGCGTGGCAAGGGAAGGATACTGCAAAATCCCCATTCCCTCCCCACTCCTGGGGGAAGGATATTGCAAAATCTCCATTCCCACCCCACTCTGGGGCCAGCCAGAGGTGGTATTTGCCAATTCTCCAAACTGCTCAAAATTTCCGTTACCGGTTCTCCAGAACCTGTCAGAACCTGCTGGATTTCACCCCTGGTTTACCTCAGAAAAATACTACTGGCACTTCAGGGCGTTTCTGGGCCCATAGCCTGTTAGGGAATTGCACAACTCGTGTCCAAATAGAGTCAGAAAGGCAGACACGAACCAGTTTTATATAAATCAATACATTTACAATAAAGCAAACAAGAAATCAACACAGCGCAGGGACATCATGAGGTAAATCAGAGAGCATAGGGCATACACACAGAGAGAAAAAAGGCGGGAAACCAGGGAATTCCCCCTTTTCACTCACAGCAACCAATCACAGCTCAAGTTGCCTCAGGCAGTGGCCAGCTCTCGTCAAGCAATTAGCTATAACTGTGTGTTCTTATTCATTATCCGACCTTTCACTACTCCAGCTATTAAAATTTAAACATCTTAACAAGGCTGAAAAGTGTTCACTTGGATTGTTGGACTAGTAGGAAGGCTCGTTTTCTACTGAGGAACAAAAGGAAGTCAAGGAACAGGAGTGAAAGGAAAAGCTGGATCTGGTATCTTCGCCAGCCATCACTATGGATTCATCCCGTCGGCTCATGGCATCTTATATAAACTATTTCAGTCTGCCCTGAAATAAAGGCCAAGAAAGAATTCTATTCTATTCTATTCTATTCTATTCTATTCTATTCTATTCTATTCTATTCTATTCTATTCTATTCTATTCTATTCTATTCTATTCTATTCTATTCTATTCTATTCTATTCTATTCACCAATTCGGGGTGCCTACTCTTGGCAACCTTAAGATATGGACTTCAACTCCCAGAATTCCCCATGCTCAAAGATCACCAAGGACCCCACAGTTCTCTTCCTCCTCTTTCTCCTCCTCTACTCTGCAAACCTCCCTCCCTTCTAGCATTGAAGATATTACCTAGTTGGGTAATGAAACATCTGCACGAAAACCACCAAGCTCAGAGAGCACCAAGGATCCCACAGCCCTCTTCTTCCTCCTCCTCCTCCTCCCTTCTAGCACTGAAGAAGTTCCCTAGTTGGATCATGAAAATCACTAAGATCAGGGAGCACCAACGACCCCACAAACATTCAAATACTTGTACAAATACTCCAACTTGCTCTGAGATACAATCGTCTTCTCTGCCGGTAAAAATGCTATATTTGGAATTTATTTTATTTATCTGTGTGTGTGTTTGTTAACATTTTTTATAATTTATTATTTACTATTTACAATTTATTTGCCACCCATCTTGTATCCAACGACTCTGGGCAGCTTACAGTATAAAACATTAAAGAAGACAAGACATTAAATTCAACAGCCATGGCACACAGCAGATAAAATCATTCACAATTACAAAGCATGACCTTTTGACAGGACCATGCAGCAAAGCCCCTGGGATATCCCCCACTTTCCTATGGAACCCACTTGAGTCCATCAAACGGTGGAGGTGAAGCCCTCCTGGTCATCTAGGACAACTCATGGACACCAACCCACCACAGCCATCTCGCCACATCCTGCCACAGCCAACAATTCCACACAGGATAATACCACATGATAAATGTTACCCACCATTGTTTCTTCGGCATTATTTTTATTGACAGAAATAGAAATAATGTTGAAGAAACAGTGGCGGATGACATTTATCGCACTGAATTTATCCCACGTGGATTGTCCCGTGGCGAGTTGACTGCAGTGAGACAGGGGCTGCATAAGAGAATCTCAGGGGAACCAGGCACGGTCTGATCACGACAAAGGAATAATGTTAGATTAGCCCACCAGTTCAGGTTCCGACAAGAAAATCATGTCTGGGACTTCCGGGTTGGCTCCGCAGCGCCATTGACGGTCTTTTTAGACCGCCGCCCCCGTGATCCCGTTGAGCCGTTCTGACAGCGCTAATCAGCTGTCAAACGGCTTGAAAATCTCCCCTTCGGGAAAAGAAGGGGAGGAGAGCAGGTGGGTGAGGGTAGAGCTCCCCGAAAACCCCTGGATTAATTCCAGGGGTTAGGAGGGTGAGAGCTCCCCGTTCAGCCCACTGAAGCTCCGGATCCGGGGGGACTCTGTTTTTTTTTTACAGAGCTAGGCGTTGCGTCCAATTTCTGCTGTCAAACAGAAGATTAAATGATTTCAGAAAAAAGCAGGCGGAACAGAAGCAGGAGGACAAGCTTTTTGCAAGTATAATACTTAACTCCGGGGATACAATGTTTCTAATTGGATTTTCTGAGCTGGAAGTAAAGATGGCGTTTCTTTGTTGTTAAGATGGTTGTTTCTTTGTTGTTGTTTGTTGTTCTTAAAAGTGAAAGCTAGAAAGGAAAGTCTTCGCTAATAGACTCGTGCTCAGAGACTGGCTTTAAGTTGCTGGAATAGATTTTGAAGAGCTGTTTGGGAAAAGATTATTTCGTTTGGTGATTTATAAAGAAATTGCTGAAAGCTGCTTAAAAGGATGGCTCTGACTTTATGATTTTATGGTTGTGGGAAGAAAGGAAATCTTTTTTAAAAATAAAATGGCTTCTAAGAAAGGAGATCCTGAAAGTGCTGGAAGCTATTTGGAGGTGTCAGAAATGGAACAGTTGTCTGATTTACAGAGCTATAAGGATTTTGATGCAGAATTTACAGAATTTATAAAAGAAGCCATGAATAATCATACTGCAGCTATAAGTAATCAAATAGCAATTCTTAAAGGGATAACAACAGAAATGACTGAGGAGACAAAAACTAGTATGGAGCATGATGGCAATTCAGGAGATATTCTGATTGCAGCAGAGAAGGTGGAAGAATCTTCTCAAGAATTTTCGAGCTTATTCTCTGCTCTTTTTGAAAAAATTGATAGAATCTTTCAAAATTACGACTTGGTTTGGAAAAAAGCAGTAAATGACCAGACTTTCGAAGTTTCAGAAGATGAAGGAGATTTGCCAGTGGCATTTATACATTTAATAGAAAAGAAACAACTGAACTTTTTTTCACAAACTCTTGACAAACTTTGGTCCTACAGACGAAGGAATGAACTGATTTATATAAGCAAGAAGAGGCGATTTGGGGGCTCTAAATCAGAGGAAATTTTCTTAAAAAGGGGACAATCTTTGCAGTTACATCAACCTCAAATCAAAATGGAAAACCTCCTCAAAATAGAAGTAGGAGGGATGCATAAAGACTGGAAAAAATATAAAAAGAAAGCAAGAATGGAAGATTAACCTTTTCTTTTGGCTTTGCAGTTGTTCTACTCATGGTTAAAAATGATTATGTTTTAGGTGTTATAACTACTGAGGGGGGAAAAGCATAAAGTTAAATATTGATTTTAAATATGATGCATTAATGGTTGAATGTAAGATTAACCCTTTTTGGTTTTCTAGTTTATGTATTAATGGTTAATTATGTTGATGATTATCTTTTAAAATTCTAAAAGTTGGAGGGAGGAATAATGAAGGGGGAAAATTTAGGAACAAAATGTAGAAATTTAACTACTGAATAGCTAAGGTTTATTTTTGGTTATGAGATTTTAAAATATCTGAACTTTGAGAAAAGCAGGAGGGGGAAAAATGTTTTAGCAAATGAATTGAATACTTTACTGATATATTAAGAGAATTTTTAAGGTTTGAATGTTTAATATTTGTTAATGGCTTTAAAACTCTTAGAGTTGTTCTATTCATGGTTAAAAATGATTATGTTTTAGGTGTTATAACTACTGAGGGGGAAAACGCATAAAGTTAAATATTGATTTTTAAATATGATGCATTAATGGTTGAATGTAAGATTAATCCTTTTTGGTTTTCTAGTTTATGTATTAATGGTTAATTATGTTGATGATTATCTTTTAAAATTCTAAAAGTTGGAAAGGAATAATGAAGGGGGAAAATTTAGGAACTTAAAAAAAATGTAGAAATTTAACTACTGAATAGCTAAGGTTTATTTTTTGTTATGAGATTTTAAAATATCTGAACTTTGAGAAAAGTAGGAGGGGGGAAAATGTTTTTGCAAATGAATTGAATACTTTACTGATATATTAAGAGAATTTTTAAGGTTTGAATGTTTAATATTTGTTAATGGTTTTAAAACTCTTAAGAGTTATTGGATTATACGCTACTTTGAGTTTATAAAAAGGGAGGTTGATGAAATTGTAAAAGGGGAGTTAAGGGGTCTTGGGATTTATTAAATCTTGTAGTTAGCTAGTTTATTTTAGCGAATGTTTGGTGAAACCTATGCCCTGTTTTCTGTTCTGGGAAGTCGGGGGTGGAGGGGGTGAGGAGGGGTTGAAGATTGAGTTTACCAAGGATTGATTTTTTTTTCTTTTTCTTGATGATAGTTTGAATGATTGTTTATATTGTATACTTGTTTGATCAGAAAATAAAAACTTTTTTATTAAAAAAAAAAAGAAAATCATGTCTGGGTGTGACCACTGTCCTGAGTCAGGCCCAAGATGATTGACTCAATAGGGTTGCCAGGTGTCCACTATTTGAGCCGACAGTCCGCTTTTTTCACATTATGTTCACTATTTCTTTTTCACAAAATAGTGGACATTTTTTTTATTCAAAAGCTTTATGATGAAATGGTACGTAATCTAAAGCTGTACAGTCTAAGAGAATAAGGATAGGAGAATCACGTTTTGTCTTTTTTTTCATAAGTTAGAATGAGACAAAGATCGAATGCTTATTGCAATAATCACATTTTACACAACAGCGCAAAAAATGCATTAAAGCAGTTATCTTTTGATATCGAAAATGTAGTGCTGAAGGTTTTTGCCGAATTTTCGAATTCTGCGAAGAAACGAGAAGAGTTGAAATCATTTTTTGAGTTTTGCGAGTCAGAATTCCATGAAGTTTTGCGCCATGTTCCAACACGTTGGTTAAGTTTGTTTAAAGCAGTCGAAAGACTTCCTTTAAACTGGATACCTCTAAAATTGTATTTTATTTCTCTTGGATCTGATGAGTGCCGTAAGGTTATCTGGAACCTTATTTCAGATCAGGAAAATGAACTCGCAAAGGACGATGAACCAACAATTTCAGAATTGTATTTATATTTCACGCACTTCTTCATGTCAATAATGCAAGACACCCTATTGAAGCTGGAAAGCAAGAAAATTCTTGCATGTGATCTTCACATTATCATATGTAAGCTGCATGATTCTTTGCAAAAAAAATACGATGAGCAGTTCTTTGGAATGAAAGTTTTATTTGCCTTACGTAAAAAACATTTGCCTGAGAATGCCGTGCAAAAGTTCAAGAAAGAAGCCATCAACGTGTATCAAAGAGCCATTGCGTACCTAGGAAAGTGGTATAATTTCATCGATTCAGTATATGAGATGCTAAGTTGTTTCAATCTAATTGATCGCAATAATACTCCAACTTTAGAAGAAATGACGAACATCTGGTTATTATCACCATGGCGAGAAGAACTTCCACCCAACACACTCTTCGATGAAATTTCTGCCTTAGAAGAAGTTTATGTTCATCTGCAGGGCGATTCATCCCTTGATAAGTGGACGTACTTTTTCAAGAAAGAGCCAGCTCCGAGTTTACTGAAACTGTTCCAGTATTGTGCATCAATTCCGGTATCAAATGCAAACGTTGAACGGATTTTCAGCGTCATGGGAAATTTGTGGACTGACGAACGTAACCGACTGCTTGTACCATCAGTTCGAAGTGAACTTTGTATATTTTTTAATATTTCTCAAGGTTGTACTGAAATTAAAGAATTATTCCTTAAACACAAAGAATTGATCAAAGCTGCGCAGTCAAATAAAAAATACACACGACAGCAAAGTAAAATGTAATTTAATATTTTACATATTATTATAATATATTTGATGTTTTGAATTTTAAGTAAAGTTTTGAAGTGATTATTTTAATACGTGTTAAAATGTTTGTAAGAAAATATATAATTTAATTGTAATTTTTTTTTTTACTACTTAACAACCCCCCCCCCCCGCTTGTCCGCTATTTTTTGGAAGCAGACCTGGCAACCCGAATTGGGACAGGCCCAGGGCTGCCATGGAGGCCATGAACTCCTGGGCCTCTTCCGAGGCTGCACCCAGGGGTTCAAAGTCCCCCATAAGCCTGGGGAATTCCACTACCAGCCCTGAAATGGCCTCCAGCAGGTCAGGCAGGGTGGTAGCTACACAGCAGAGAGGCTGGTATACCAATCCCTCCCTTATCCTGGTTGCCGCCATGGATGGGGAGGAGTAGCCCTTTTCAAGACCAGAAAGGCAGACCAAGGAGATCAACAACTTGGTGGATTTGGTTTACGGTACTTAAATCAATATGGCTGCCTGTCTTAAAACGCAACAATGGGCAGCTCACCACAATGAATTCCACAATGATTTCCAGTTTTTAACTTTATCAGGAATTAAATGTTTGTCTCAGTTGTTACAAAAAACCCTGTGCGGGGCGGAGGGGGTTCGGGTTCCCCAGAGTTTCATTTTCTGGTTTACAGGAAATCCTCGAGTTAAAAACACACCTGGGACCAGAATTTATATTCCTAAGCAAGACAGTTGTTAAATGACTCGTGCCGAATTTTGCAACCTTTTCACCATGGTTGTTATGGGAACCACTTTGGTTATTAAGCGAATCGTTCAGTCGTTAAGTGAATCTGGCTTCCCCCATTGCCTCCGCTTTGTAGGAAGGCTGCTGGGAAGGTCACAGATATGGCAGTCACGTGGCCCCAGGATGCTGCAACCGTCACAAATACATGCGAGTTGCCAAGTGCCCGAATTTCGATCGTGTGACCGTCGTAAGAGCAAAAACTCACTTTTTTTCAGTGGTGTTATAGCTTTGAATGGTCACTAGGTGGAGGGTTATAAATCGGAGATTATCTGTAATCAGACGCCCACTTTCGGTTACCCCAAACGCCGCATCTGTCCTTTCCTGTCCGAAGTGGTCAGTCCCAGCAGCATCTCATTGAATTCCCAGAGCTTCTCAGCCATCAGGTCATCACAGGCCGGTGGCGAGGGCACCTTTGGTTGGCAGTCCACAAAATACCGCCCGCTCAGCCTCTCTATTCCCTCCTCGGTGGCGCAGTAGATGATGGTCTGGGCACCAGTCTTCCCATCTCGGAGGAATGGTTTGATGGTCCGAAGCAGCCAAGCTACCCAACGCGGATGGGAGTGAGTAATTTTGGCTTGAACAAATCCTGAAAACAAAAGCCGTGAAAGAGCCTTGATGGTACAGTGGTCTACGCACCCTGTTATTAACACCAGCTGCCTGCAATTACTGCAGGTTCCAATCTCGCCAGGCTCAAGGTTGACTCAGCCTTCCATCCTTTCTAAGGTAGGTGAAATGAGGACCCAGTTTGTGGGGGCAATAAGCTGACTTTGTATAAAATATACAAAAGGATGAAGGCTATTGCTTAGCGCATTGTAAGCCGCCCTGAGTCTCCGGAGAAGGGCGGCATATAAAAATCAAATTAAAAAAAAAAGAAAAAAGTAGGGCGGGGAGGAAAGCTTGTCCAGATTTGGGGTGTGGGCTGGGGGGAAGATCCTATATGAATCCTTCGCACAGCACCTCTTTCTCCCCTCAGGAATCATGGGCCATTTGGGCAACACAGAGAACTTTTCAGAAGACCAAGAGCTGACGTTGAGTGCTAATGGGGCATATGTGATTGTGTTTGTATGTGTGTATATATGCGGGTATGTGTGAACTGCTTTGAACACATGAATCCATTGCAGTGGGGCGGCTAATACGTTCAAATAAATAACATTAAATAATAATGTTCTGATAGAATATTTGTAGCTCAGGATTGAAGTGTGGAAGTGTTGAAGTTTCATCACCCAACTATCTTACATGATCAGTGCTAGAAGGGAGTGGTGTTTGTGGGCAGGCGGAAGAGGAGGAAGGGGAGGAGAAGGGGGGAGGAAGAGAAAGAGAAGGAATAAAAGGTGAAGGAGGAGGGGGAATAAGAGGAGGAAGAGCAAAGGGAAGAGGAAGGATGGGAGGAACAGAAAAGGCGAAGGAGGAGTAAGAGACTGGGGAAAGCGTCATCCCTGCCTTAGGCAGGGGGTTGGACTAGAAGACCTCCAAGGACCCTTCCCACCCTAAGATTCTAGTATTCTGGACTTGGGAGGGTGGGAGACATCTCCCTCCCCAGATGAGCTCTGCAGAGGGGGTCGAGGGAGCCTCAGTGGGGGAGAAATGCCTGGTGGATCCTCAGGCCTTGGGGCTGGACTTCCACTCACCTGGATGAACCGCGTAGCAGGTGACGTTGGTTCTTTCCAGCCGGTTGGCCAACTCTCGCACATGAACAATGTTGGCTAGTTTGCTATTGGAGTACGATCTTACGGCCTGCCACATCCCTTCCACTGGCTTGTAGATGGTCCGAAAGTCGATCTTCCCAAAGAAATGCATATTCGAGGCCGCAATTACAACCCGGCTCGGGGCGCAGGGCTTCAGCCGGTCCAGAAGCAGGTGGGTCAGCAGGAAATGGGCCAAGTGGTTGACCTGGAAACTCTGGTTAAAGTCATCAATGGTTTGGCCCCCTTTAACGACCCCTGCCAGAAAAATAAGATTACATCTAGTCCTCGGCTTACGATGTGACATTTCGCGATGATTGGAGGTTACCACGGACGTAATAACCAAAAGATAATTACGACCAGGTTCTGAAGTTCCAGTGGCTCCCCCTTGTGGTCACATGATTGCATTTTGTGTGCTTGGGAACAGGCTTGCCCTTGGCAACGTGTCACATGACTGCAATTTATACTACTTTTGTTCAAAAAACCGGCGTTTACTTGAAATTTTCAGTAAAAACATCTGATAAAGTAAAATCGCATTGGTCACAGGAATAACTTGCTTTACCACAGGGGTGAAATCCAGCAGGTTCTGGAGAACCTGTAGCGGAAATTTTGAGTAGTTCGGAGAACTGGCAAATGCCACCTCTGGCTGGCCCCAGGAGTGGGGAGGGAATGGAGATTTTGCAATATACTTCCCCCAGAAGTGGGGACGGAATGGGGATTTTGCAGTATCCTTCCCCTGCCACATCCACCAAGCCACGCCCACCAAGCCACGCCCACAGAACCGGTAGAAAAAAAAATTGGATTTCACCACTGCTTTACCACCATCACAACCTATGACCATAATTGGCAGACTCCATCATGGTCATAAGTCAAGGACTACCTGTAAAACATATAGCTTAGTCTAATGGTGAAGGCAACAGGCTTTTAAAGACAGTTAAGAGAGTCTGGTCTAGCGGTTAAGCCCGGAAAACATGAGGCCATGAGTTCAAATCCCACCTTAGTCATGAAAGCCAGCTGAGTTACTTTGGGCCAATCACCAGGAAACAGTAAGTTCTAGTCCCGCCTTAGGCATGAAAGCCGGCTCTCATCCCAACCCACCTCACAGGGTTGTTGTTTGCAAAAAATAGGAGGAGAAAGTTGTGTTGGCTCTGTTCACTTCCCTATTTGTAAAAATAATAGTAAAGGCAGTATACGAAAAAACAAACTACCACAAATGGGAGAGAGCGGCTTCTCAAGTTATGGCCAAATCCCCAAAGGAAGAGAAATCCCGGAGATGACATAATATTCTCCCCTTCCTAACCCGGAGACCCTGGGGAGGGTCTGCTCTGCCCCCACCTGCGTTGTTGATGAGGATGTCCAGACGGGGCTCCGACTTTAAGAAGCTCTGCACAAAAGCTCGCACGGAGTTCAGGTTGCCCAGATCCAGGATCATCAGGATCACCTCCGAGTTCCCACTTTCCTGGAAAAGGAAAAGAGCAGAAGGAATCCTGATCCTCGGGATCCAGTGCGGCTTCCAAGGCTGATCCCGGTTTATTCACCTTCTACGTAGGTCTGCTCGCCTCCCGGCAATCTCTCTGGGCGATGCATAATAAAACAATACAGGCAGTCCTTGACTTATAACCACTCATACTTTTGACCCTCGCAACATCCCCAGGGTCATGTGACCAAAATTTGGGCGTTTGGCAACCAGCAATATTTCCGATGATGGCAGGGTCCTGGGGTCATGTGATCACTATTTGTGATTGTCCCAAGAGGATTCAGACAAGCAAGGTCAATGGGGGAGAACTGGATTCACTTAACCACCATGTGATTCGCTTAACAACTGTAGTGATTTGCCTAACAACCATGGCAAAATATTGGGTCTGGCTGACTTAACAACTGTCATGGCTGCCTTTGCTCCATCCCTAGGAAAGAAAAACCCTCAATTCCATAGAATTAGAGAAAAAGGTACTTTTGCTAAGAAAGAACTGAATACAGCTAACTCAGGCAAGATCTGAAGCAAAAATGCGCAAAGCACCAAATTGAAACTAACTCTAGAGCCCACCCCCACCTCCTCAGTAGGCAGGCAAGCAGAGTTCAATCATTGGCCAAGAAGATGTTTTGGGAAATTCTTTAGTTCAGATGCACTGTGTTGTGGTCTGCCAACAGCCTGTGGAGCTGGCGGCGGAGTCGGACAGCGAGGAGGCTGGGGAGGAACATGGGCCAGTCCTGGAGTCTGGGGAAGGCTCGGATGAGGGCTCTGCGTCGGAGTCAGAGATGGGGCCAGGGCCATCGGGGAGTGATGTGCGGACTCCGGAGCCTCCAGAGGCTGACAGCAGAGAGGCAGAGGAACAGGAGGAGCCTGTTCCTAGCGCACGCATGAGAAGAGCTGCCAGAAGGCAAGAGCAGCTACAGCAAAGAGGACGACTCAGGAGTAAGGCCAAGAGATGATTGGCTTCTCCCATAAGGCTTAAAAAACCAGCAACGGCTCTTGGGCTCTTTGTCAGAAAACAACATTGATAGATTTGTTTCTTGTCTTGCTGCATTTATTTCTTGTCGGCTTCTTCTGCTCCTGAACTTTTGCCAAGAAAAGCCTTTGGCAGGTTGCCAAAATAGACCAAGGTTGATGATAAGGCTGAAGAATTGTGTTATGAAGAATTTGTTTTGAATTAGTTTGGACTACGCTGAGAATGAGCTAATTCTCAGCTGTTCTAATAAAGTCTGTTTGTTTAGAACTGTTTACGTCTCATAAAACCTTCTTGGGCCTCGGTCACAACACACTGTTCCTTCCTTCTGCATACTGAAGCAAGGAGAGTCGGCCTTGAAGGTGGTAAACAAAACCCAAAGTCCCATCGCTTCTCGAAAATTTCCACTTTTAGCTCCTGTCCTGCACCCTCCACCCATCAAGTGCCCATTGCTCCCCCTCCCACCGTCTCCATAGCAGCTGGAAAGAGAGCGAAGATGCACACTGACAACAATTGTGTCGGGATGTACCACCAGGAAAACACCTGAATATCAGAAGAACGGAGGGACGGAGAGAACCGCACGGCAGGCGCTTACCCGTCTGATGTCGTACACGGCCGATTCTCCTCTCGCTTTGTTGCGGCATGCCAGGATGACACGGGCGCCTCTCCGGGCCAGATCCACCGCAGTGGCCTTCCCGATCCCAGTATTTCCACCTAGGAAAGGGAAGAGAAAGAATTCACTGAGATCGCCCAACCTTTGATGGGGATCCAGAAGCCGGGCCTTCATCTGTGTGCCTGCAGTTCTTATGGTGTTGCAGAGTGAAGCATGTCTTCCTCAACCTTGGCAACTCCCAGAATTAAAGTTAAGCAACATCTTAGAATTGCACAGGTTGAGAAATCCTGGCACATGATTTACACAATCTTTTAAAATAAGTCTTACATCAACAAAGAACAATGGTTTAAAATTAGACATAATACAAGTGGTTTTTGACTTACAAACATTCATTTATTGACCGTTCAAAATTACAAAGGCACTAAACAAGTTTTATCACCGTTTTTCACGTTTATGACTGTTGCAGCATCCACGTGGTCTTTGAAAGAGTCGCTTTGTACCGAGATGGGTGGCAAATAAATTTAATAATTAAAAAAAAGAAAGGCATTTCAGAAAAATGGGATGCAGTGCTTCTGTCAGACCAGAAGATGGCGCAGGTCTCCCACCACTGGCTCTGCAGGGTGTCACTTTACTAACACAAGTTACAAAGCAATCTGAAGGCCATTCGTTGCATTCATACAGGAATGAGAGTAGCTAACTAATCCTCGTTTCTGTCTGGTATGGTGCAGCCACCAAACAGGACAGGTACAGACTCCAATGGATACTTAGGACTGCAGAAATAAGGATTGAAACAAGCCGTTCATAGAAGACCTGCATACTATGGGGGTCAGAAGGAGGGCCGAGGAAATATCACATCCTGGACACAAACTGTTTCAACTCCTCCCCTCAAGATGGCGCCGGAGGGCATTGCATCCCAAAACAACTAGACACAGGGACAGTTTTTTCCCTCACGCCATCACTCTGCTGAACACCAACAGGATTGTACAGAAGTTTCAGGCAGTTGGGCAAAAATGCTGCAAATTAAGTATGCTTTCAGAAGTAGACGTGCTCATCATTTATTTTTCTCAATTAACAAAACATAAAGTAAATGAGAAATCCAAATCAAATCCGTATTTGGGGTATGGACCACCCTTTGCCTTGAAAACAGCATCAATTCTTACACTTGCAAACTTGCACAAAGTCAGGGATTTTGCAGGATTAGAATCCAGCAGACAATTAACCAATTCTACCAGGCAGGGGCTGATGATCATCAATTTCGTATGTAGGTTGAAACAAAGTCAGTAACTGAGACAGAAGGAGTGGTGTAGGAGGCTTCACACCGGGCGAGGAACAGGCCGGACTCTGCTACTAAGGTGAGGTTGTGGAAGCCATAAGTCACACCCCATGGCAAAACTGAGCACAGCGAGAAGACAAAAGGTACACTGCAATCAGCAAGGTCTCTCCCAGGCAAAGACTCAAAATCAGTGTAGAGTCGGATGAGACCTTGGAGGTCTTCTAGTCCAGCCCCCTGGTTCAAGCTGGAGACCCTATCCCCGTGATGGCGAACCTGTGGCACGTGTGCCACAGGTGGCACGCAGAGCTGTATCAGTGGGCACGCGAGCGCAGCTCTGGCATGCATACACGCGTCGGCCAGCTGATTTTCGGGCCTTTTGGGCCCACCGGAAGTCAGGAAAAAGGCTGTTTCCGGCCTCTGGAAGGGGGAGTGGGGAAGGCCATTTTTGCCCTCTCCAGCCTCCTAGAAAGGCTCTGGAGCCTGGGGAGAGCGAAAAAACCTTGCCATCGCATGCCAAAAGTGGGGGGAAGCGCAGGGGGGTTGCACACACATGCATGGGGGGCGGGGCGCATAGAATTATGGGTGTGGGCACGTGCACAAGCGACCCCCCCCCGCACTCCCCCCACTTTTGGCACGCAGTGGCAAAAAGGTTAGCCATCACTGCCCTATCCCATTTCAGACGAAAGGTTGTCCAATCTCTTCTTAAAAACCTCCAGTGTTGGTGCGCCCAACGATTTCTGAAGGCAACTTCTGCTCCATTGGTTAATTGTCCTCACTGTCAGGAAGTTTCTCCTTAATTCCTGGTCGCTTCTCTCTTTGGTTAGTTTCCAACCGTTGTTTCTTGTCCTGCCTTCAGGGTGCTTTGGAGAATAAATTGAACCCCCCAACTCTTCTTTGCGGCAGCCTCTCAAATACTACTGTAGAATACGGCTATCATGTCCCCCCTCCAGTCCTCCTTTTCTCTAGACTGGCCAAGCCCACTTCTTACAGCTGTTCTTCATATGTTTTAGTCTCCAGGCCTTTAATCATCTTAATTACTCTTCCCTACGCTTTTTCCAGAGTCTCAACATCTTTTTTTATAATGTGGTGACCAAAATTGGTTGCAATATTCCAGGTGTGGCCTTACCAAGGATTTATAAAGCAGCACTAACTCACCTGATCTTGTTTCTGAGTCTCTGTTTATATAACCTAGGACTGTATTCGCTTTTTTGGCTGCTGCCACAAACAGCTGGCTCATATTTAAGGGATTGTCCACTAGGACTCCAAGCTCCCTCTCTCCCAGTCACTGTTTTTGAGCCAGGTCACTCCTAAACTGTACTTATACCTTTGGTTTCTTCCTGCCTAAATGTAAAACTCCATATTAAATTTCATTTCATTTCAAAGATTGCAAAGCAGAACTGGGGTTTCAAGATTTGCTGTTCAAGCTCTTTTGAAGAAGCAGAAAGAAACAGGCAATGAGGAGAACCATAGACAGTCAGGCAAGGAAACTGAATGCAGAGATCATCATCACATCATGCCCACTAACCCTAACCCTAATCCTAACCCTAACCCTTCAACATCAGACAATGTCCAGCAGTGGCATCAGCACAGAACTGGAGGAAACCAGTAGGACCCAGGTACACCCATCTATTGTCTGGAGAAGTCTGGCCAGAAGTGGTGTCCAAGAAAGAATTGCAACCAGAAAAGCAATACCTTCGATGTGGAAACAAACAAAACAAAAGTGATTTAACTAGTGGACGATCCCTTAAACACGAGCCAGCCCTGTGCAGCAGCCACCAAAAAAGCCAATTCAATCCTTGGTTGTATAAAACAGGCATAGAATCAAAATCAGGTGAAGTATTAGTACCACTTTATAAAGCCCAAGTAAGGCCATACAGTTTTGGTCACCACATTACAAAAAAAGATGCTGAGACTTTGGAAAAAGTGCAACAAAGAGCAACTAAGATGATTAAAGGCTTGGAGAATAAAATATGTGAAGAACAGTTGCAGGATTTCGGTTTGGCTAGTCTAGAGAAAAGAAGAATTAGGGGGGACAGGATAGCAGGGTTCCAGTATTTGAGGGGCTGCCACAAAGGTGATCAACCTTTGTGGCAGACTGGATAGCTGGATAGCTCAGCAGACTAATGCATTGTAATTTAACTCCAGCTGTCTGCAATTAGTAAGTTCGAATCTCGCCAGGCTCAAGGTTGACTCAGCCTTCCATCCTTTCTAAGGTAGGTAAAATGAGGACCCAGATTGTGGGGGCAATAAGCTGACTTTGTATAAATATACAAAAGTATAAAGGCTATTGCTTAGCGTATTGTAAACCGCCCTGAGTCTTCGGAGAAGGGCGGCATATAAATCAAAATAAAACAAAACAAACAAACAAAAAACCTATTTTCCAAAGCCCCTGAGGGCAGGACAAGAAGCAACTGATGGAAACTAAGGAGAGAAGCAACCTTGAATTAAGGAGAAACTTCCTAACAGTGAGGAAAACAGGAGAACAGGCTTCCCACCAGAAGTTGTGGGTGCTTCATCACTAGAGGTTTTCAAGAAGAGATTGGACAACCTGGAAAGGTATCCGGTCTGCTGCTCCAGCAGGAGGGTTGGGCTAGAGGACCTCCCAGGTCCCTTCCAGCTCTGCTATTCCCTTCGTCCTTCCGAGGCTCCCCTGGCTGGTCCAAGCAGGGTCTCCGCCAGCCCAGCCCCCCCCCCCCCCGCTCTTCCGCACCCTCCGTCCTCCCTTCCTGGCCGGGGGTCCGGGGAAGCCCCAGGACGGCTGGCATCCGCGGAGCCTCCCGGGTCAGTTCTCAGCCGGTTCCTTCCCGAGGGGCTTTTTTGGCCGGACTTTCTCGGCCGCCTCTGAAGCGCCTTTCAGTCGGGGGCGAGCAGGACCTGCATGGGGCAGAATCTGCGCGGACAAACCTGGTTGAGTGTAGACTTTTGCGCTGCGCTTTTGCTCCGGGATTCTGATCCTGCGCGGAGCCATCGAAGTGGGAGGGGGGCTTATGGAAGGAAGGAAGGAAGGAAGGAAGGAAGGAAGGAAGGGAGGGAGGGAGGGAGGGAGGGAGGGAGGGAGGATGGATGCAATGCCCCCCAGGACCCCCCTTCCCCCCCAGCTGACCTGTGATGAGCACCGTCTTGCCCCTCAGGCTGACCGCGTTCCTGCACCGGGTGGCGACCCCCAAGTAGTAGTAGAGCAGCGCGTAGAGCCCCAGCAGCAGCGCCGTCCCCAACGCCTCCATGGCCCGAAGTCCGCTGGCCCCGCAGCCCCACACCGCTTCCCTTTTACCCTCCCCGCCCCCGCCTCGCCTCGCCTCCCGCCCCTCCCCGCGTGCATCCCGGGGGTTGCGTGACCGCGAGCCACAGCCACGCGCAATGCTCAGCCGGGGAGCGGCCGAATCCCCTTGGGCAGGGGGGCTTCCTGTGACCATGCCAGTTCTGCCATCTTCAGCTTGGTGCCTTGCCAGCATCCTGCCATCCAAAGCGAAGGGGGGAAAAATGGGCCATAAACCTGTATGGGGATGTGATGGGGAACTGGGAGGGTGGGGGAAGGACAGCTCCACGGGACCAGGGAGGCGTGCAACTGGGTTGTGCCAATGTCCAAGGCCAGGCATCAGTGGTGGTTCTGCTCGGTTCCGCCGAGCCGGTAGCGGTGACGATATGACGTCACCGAACCGGTTCTGCCCCCCTGCCTCCCTACCCCCCCCACGTTATTCTTACCTTTTATTTGGCCCCACCCCCAATCTATTGATGCCTCCTGAGTCCCAGCTGATGGGCTATAAGGAAAAAAAACTGTTTAAACTTGCTGCAAAGGGCCGCCCTACAGCTGATCAGTGGTAAGAAGCAGTTTGGTGGTAGACCGGTGCCTCCAAAAAACCAATGAGTAGACCGGTGCCTGCAAAAATACATGAGTAGATTGGTGCCTGCAAAAACAGATGGGTAGACCAGTGCCTGCAAAAAATAAATGGGTAGATTGGTACAGCTCTGCAAGCAGTTAAAAGCCTGAAGACAAAATTGTCAAGGGGGGAAGGGCTGGATGAGTGAATGAATGAATGAATGAATGAAAATATATATATATATATATATATATATATATATATATATATATATATGTATGTATGTATGTATGTATGTATGTATGTATGTATGTATGTATGTATGTATGAGATTTATATGCCGCCCTATCTCCAGCCGGACTCAGGGCGGCTCACAACAGTAAAAAAACATCTAATGAAAAAGTTTAAAATGAAATTAAATCCAAATCTCAAAATTGAAAAGTTAAAAGGGCAATTAAGACTAACAAATTAAAAATTAAAACCCCATCAGTCCAGAAAATTTGTAACCTTTTGTGTAGTAATCCTAGTTCTTAGCTTGATTATACTTGGGTAATTTAGCAAAGATGTTGTATGTGGGAGAAAGAGGATTGAGGCAGCTGGCTCCTCCCTTATAATTTGCAAATAATATGCATTTTGTAGATTATAATCTGTGTCAGATGGTTCTCTAGGTATTGAACAATCAAGAAATCTCCTGGGTGGAATCATTGTCTGTCATTCTTTGTTCTCCTTTGTTCTGATCATTCCTGATTCATCTCCGTGCCCTGCTCTAGATAGTCCTTGACCTACAACTTCTCATGGCTGACTTGTGATGCACCTCTACTCACAATTTGACAACAGAAACAAAGAGAGGGGGAGGGGAATGCTTGGGATGTATTGGGAGCTGGGAGGGAGGCGAGGAATTTACGTGTTTGCAGCCTGAGAAAATCCTGACGTTTCAAGGCCGAGTGATGGGAACCTTCCGGAGGCGCAGACTGCTTCCCCAAAATAAAAGGAACGTGTTGGATTGGTGGACAGTGGACCATGGGTGGCCCACATGGAGAATAGAGGAAATTAACTACAGGTAGTCCTCGAGTTACGAATGGAATCTGTGCTTTTATTGTATCACTATACAGGTAGTCCTCGACTTACGACAGTTCAAAGTTACAATGGCACTGATCCCTGTTTCCCCCCAGTTGATCACATGGTCCAATCAACCTCCGTCCCATCTCGAGACATCACTCCAACCACTCCTTCTCCAGATGCAGGATCGCCCTGACCTTGACCGACAGGAAGAATGCTATTATGTCTACTAACCCCCCTCTTCTACTTTCCCACACACGAGAAGGTGGCAGCATTGGAGCTTCCCGCCTAATATGGCTTCCAAAGCTGACACTGTCATGATCTAAGTTTCAAAAATGCAGATAGAAATATTCCCAATTATTATTCAATTCATTTTTTACAATCACATAATTTTCCATTATTTCTTACTATAATTCATATTTCAATTCTAAGTACGTATAGCATATTCCTCTTTCATTTATTTCTCCTTTTCTCCCTTTTCATTTTTATTTTTGCCTTTTTCTTTCCCCTTTTTTTCTTTTGAGCTTTAAAATCTTGAACTCTCCTATTTTGCCCTATATTTCCCAATGTTTCCCATCTCTTTTCTCTTTTTCTTATTTCCCCACTGCTTATCCCAGTGTAATCATTCTGTATTTCAAAGTCCTGGACTCTTCTATTTTGCCCTGTATTTCCTGTTGTTTTCCACCCTTTTTCTCTCTTTATTTTTTCACTGTTAATCCCAGTGAAATCATTTAAGTTTTTCGTATTCTTTCTATTCCATCCTTCTTTCCTTGTCTCTTCCCACCCTCTGTTTTTTCCATTGTTAATCCCAATGTAATCTCTAAAAGCCTCCTTTTTATTGTTACTATCTACATATTCAATTAATTTTCCATAATTAATCTCGTTGTCTTTATCTTCTTTATTTTTAATCTCTGTGTCTTGCTTCTCCATCTTTGTTTCCTTGTCAGCTTACGCATGCTCTATCTCAGTTTTTGGATCCTCAGGTTTCGATTCTCCATGTAACATTGTAATTATTTCCCTTATTTCCGTTTTCCATGACGAATACATCATTTTCATCATTTCTCTAATTTCCTGCACCATTTTATTCTTTCTGGGTTGGTATTATTCCAATTTTAAAAGTTTCATTGTATTCCCTTTTTTTCCCAAAGCCAAGCCGCTTACAGACAAAGAAATCCTCCTCAAAAGTTCTCACGGCTGTTATCACTAATAAAATTCAGAATTTTCCAAAACAAAAGTTCCAAACTGCAATGTTCTTTTCTCTCCTGAAGATGTCTCTCTACAATCCACAATTCCTATCAGTAGTCCCTGAGGTCTCCGGAGAAAGACGGCATATAAATTGAACTAATAAATAAAGTATCCATTTTGTTTCAATCCACATTAAGAGTCTTTACTAGCTTCTCTTTTCTTCTTTTTAACTTTGAAAATGCAAAATCAGTTTTATAATCCAGTCCTAATTAAACAATACTTTTCCCCTCTTTTTTTTTGTTTTGTTTATTCAGTACTTCTGTTATAGGGCTTATTTTCCAATTTCTCTTTTGTTTTTCTTAACATTCAAAAAAAGGATCTACTTATTTTCTTTCCAATCCTTTAGCCAATTTTGGGGTTATTTCTTCTAGTTTTTAAAGTTATCCAAATAATTATATTCAATAGTCGATTTCCTTTTCAGATTTTTGTCCCTTTGAATTGCGCTTCAGAAATCCTCTTTTCTTCCCCCTATGCCCATTAGCCATTATTTTTATGCTGGGTTTTTTTTCAGATTTAAAAGTCTTTTTGTTATTTCCCCTCTGAGTTGGCTGTCACTCACCCGGCTTCAAAGCCGGATCCAGTCACCACTCCTGCTCAACACTTAGCCCGGTTGCCCCAGCTTCCTGATAGCCACAATGGCCGCCGCCCCCGCTGCCGAATCAGAGAGAGTTTCCTGTGACCTTTGAGGAACTTGCCTGTTCCTCTTGGTCTTCCGAGGTGCCTCTCCTTCTTCCCCATCCCTACAGGACGGTTCCGGTCTGAAGACCCCCTCAGCAGCGGTTTGTCAGTCCGGGTTTTCGCAGAGCTCATTGGAGCCTGTTAATTCCCCCGATTGTCTAGCCGCAATGCTTCCGGTTAAATTTGATTTTGAATTTGATGATAGATATAAAAATAGATGACAATGGGAAATATCAGTAATCATAATAAAGGAAAATAAGGAAATACTAGGAATCATATTAGGTGAGATCTTAAATTTGAGGTGTACAACATAGAATAGAAGGGAGAAACTGAATTTGGTTAAGATCAGAGGTGAGAATGAAGGATAATATTGGTTAAAAAAATAGATGAGAATAAATATCATGGCAAAAAGGAAGTATAGAAATTGTAAACTTAGTTGAAATGACTAAAAACTGTTTAAATTTGTGAATTGGCCAAATACTCTGTTCAGAAAAAATACATTGCATGTTTGTATGTGTGTTTGTGTAAAAAAAAAAAAACTTTAAAAAAAAGCACAGATTCACATGACGTAGTATGGTCCGTCAACTTGTAGGGTTGACAGCTTCTGTATTATTTATACAGAGTTTAAGTGAGCTTTAAATAAAAACAAGAAGTGCTTATGGTAAAATAAAGATAGAAAATTAAAAATAAAAGACAATTAAAACAGAAGTGGGAAGTTAAGGTGATTAAAAGTGATATTTTCATAAAAGCATAATTTGATGTAACATGTTTTAGTTTTAAGTTGCTAAAGTGGTGGATGATAATTATGATTGTTAATGATTATAGATGATATACTAAGGTACACAGATGGAAGTCATAATTGAGATTGAATTTAACATATGTTGGAATTGATTAATATTAAGAAATAGATGGGGATACACCCTGAAAGAGTATAGTTGGAAACAGTGGATAAATAGATAAATTCTTCGTTTCCTTATCAATTCTATTCAATTCTATTGAAGAAGAAATTTTTAAAATAAATTAACAGAATAGCAGTTGGAGTTAAGGAGGAGAATAAACTGAAAACTCAGCCAAAATAATGTAATGCTGGAAATAATAGGTAGAGTTATGCAGGAGAATGCTGTTAATTAGCCAAAATAAAGCATGCTGGAAATCCGCCAAAACAATGGAAAATGCTGGAAATCAGCCAAATAATAGTTGGAGTTATGGAGGAGAATATGCTGAAAACTCAGCATAAGAATAATTATTAATAAGGGGTGAAAAAGAAAATGTTGGGCAATAATTAAAATGAAATGGGAAATTTTGAGATGTCTGTATAAAAGTTTAAGATTAAGAGGATGAATTGGGTCTAGAAAACAAGAAAAATAGAAATTTTGATTAATAAATTGAAATAAAAATTGAGTTGCATATATTTGGAAATTAGGATTCGTGATGATAAAATTGTAAAGTAAATATATAGATTAATAGATTAGATTGTTTTTGTGTTTATTGTTGATGTTAAAAGGAGCAATGAAAAAAGAAAATTTAGATAGAGCGGTATTGAATTTTGATTTATAATTGAATTTATAATTGAATATAAAAATGAGCTTTGCTTTAGTAGGAGATTAAGATGTATGATGAGATAATAGAAGATTTAAATTAAGATGTTGGAATTTATGTTAAAATTATCTGTTTTTATTTGTTAAACTAGTATACCCATTTGTGATCGGACCAAGACTTCCTTCTTGAGAAAAATTTTCTTTTTTATGTTTATGTTGGAAAAAAAATAAAAAAAAATTACAAAAAAAAAGTGTCCCTTGGTTGGACAATGAATAAAGATAATAAAACACAGGAAAGAGAAGTGATAATAGAAAGACCAGAGGAAAAGACAAAACAGATAAATGAACAAATAAAACAAGAAGAGAAGAAGGAGAAGATAATAAAGACTTATGAATCAAATAAGGGACAATATATATTATGGGATTGGATAAAAAGAAAAAATATTTTTGAAGAGAAGATAGGGGCTTGGGCAAATCCTCTGGAGGTACGGCAGAAAAGATAATAGAGATGGAAGAAATATTTGGGTTAAATAGGAAAGATGTAGACAGAGACAAAGACTCAAGGGAGGAGTTTGGGAGGCAAGTGAAAAAAATGAATGAGAAGCCTCACTGTTCAAATAATGATATCGATGTATATCCAAAAAAAGGAAAAAAGTGTCTCCTGGTTGTGCATTTCTCAACAAATGTCTATGGAGATTCTCAGTCATTCGTCTCAGGACAATGCAGTGAGCCTTGGTAGTACAGGGGTTTAAGGCACCCTGTTATTAAGCTTATTAAGACCAGCTGCCTGCAATTACTGCAGGGTTCGAATCTCGCCAAGGCTCAAGGTTGACTCAGCCTTCCATCCTTTCTAAGGTAGGTGAAATGAGGACCCAGTTTGTGGGGGCAATAAGCTGACTTTGTATAAATATACAAAAGTATGAAGGATATTGCTTAGCGCATTGTAAGCCGCCCTGAGTCTCCGGAGAAGGGCGGCATATAAATCAAATTAAAAAAAAAATGCAGTGAGCCTTGTGCAGATCTGTACATTGGGGAAACAAAACAACCACTTCATAAATGCATGGCGCAACCTAGGAGAACAAACCCATCAGGACTTTCCCTTATGACTTGCATTTAAAAGAGAAAAGAGACTTTGTTGTCTCTTTTGAAGACAACAAATTCCACATTTTGGGCAGAGAGGATCGCTGGTTTGAAAGAGGGTTCAAAGAGGCCATCTATGTCAAAATTGAGCAGCTCTCTCTCAACAGAGGGGGAGGGATACGACGTCATCCATATGTACTCTACAACACAATCTTTTCAACAGTTCCAAGAAGGCTCCACATCCATTTGCACCGCTCAGGCGAAAACACCAATAAACCTCCTGATGGCCTCACTCAAATGACCAGCAAGGAATATAAATCTTCTCATTCCTCATCATCCAGTCAGAGCGGAAGAAGCTTCTTGGATGAGAAGTGAAACATCTTCAAAGAAAAACCAGAAAGTCTTGAAAGAGCAACTTTGGGATAACCATGACCTAGAGGACGGAGAATCCCCATAGACTTTTAGCCAGGAAAAACCACAAGGCCAAAGATGGCAAAAGGAGAGATATAACAAAGGAAGCTACCATCTCAGATTCCCCTTCTGAGGTTCAGCCTGGAGTAAAAAAAAAATGAGAACAATCCACCCATGGAACAGAAGCTTCCTTCAGAAGTTGGGGGAGCTTCATCCCTGGAGGCTTTCCAGAAAAGACTGGACTGCCATCGGTCAGAAATGGTGTAGGGTCTCCTGCTTGGGCGGAGGGTTGGATTAGATGACCTCCAAGGTCCCTTCCAACTCTGTTAATCTGCATCAAAGGCTCCATATAAATTGTTTCAGTGGTTCATTAGATTATCATAATATATACAGAGTTTAGTAAACAGATAAAAAATTAGCACTTCAGCCTACCTGAAAGAGTAGAAATTTTCTAAGACAAAGAAGGTACAATTCAACTTGACCTTACAAAGTTCAGAGTTTTGAGCAACATTTGAATTCTTCAACTGAAATGCATTGGATTAAAAAAAATTGAATTGTTTCATGCAGAATATTTATAGTTGGTAAAATCTGTTTAAATGAATTGTTCTGTGTTCACTTATGTGGCAATAGCACTTAGACTTATATACCGCTTCACAGTGCTTCACAGCCCTCTCTAAGCGGTTTACAGAGTCAGCATATTGCCCCCAACAATCTGAGTCCTCATTTTACCCACCTCAGAAGGATGGAAGGCTGAGTCAACTTTGAGCCAGTTAGGATCAAACTGCTGGCAGTGGGCAGTTAGCCTGCAATACTGCTTTCTAACCACTATGGTACCAGGAAGAAGAAGGAGGGAGGGAGGGAGGGAGGGAGGAAGGAAGGAAGGAAGGAAGGAAGGAAGGAAGGAAGGAAGGAAGGAAGGAAGGAAGGAATAGCAATAGCACTTAGACTTATATACCGCTTCACAGTGCTTTACAGCCCTCTCTAAGCGGTTTACAGAGTAAGCCTCTTGCCCCCAACAATCTGTGTCTTCATTTTACCCACCTCGGAAGGATAGAAAGCTGAGTCAACCTTGAGCCTGGTGAGATTTGAACTGCCAAATTGCAGGCAGCCAGCAGTCAGCAGAAGTAGCCTGCAGTACTGCACTCTAACCACTGCGCCACCAAGGCTCTTGCAGAAGTGATTCTACCAATTTCTTCTACAACTTCAGGGTTTAAAGTGAACTAGAAAGGTTTGGAATCGGATGAAGAGAGAGCTACAACTGAATACTGAATCAATATACAAAGGAATAAAGCTGCAGGTGTGTAAACTGGATGTGGACTCCATTACAACCTGAGTTACAATGCAGAGGTGAGCCACGAAAAAGAGAGCTGAAAAAAAAAAAAGAGAAGCTGAAAGTCCCATGGTGGTTGTGGAATTTCCTGGGAAGGAAATTCTGGGATTTACAAGAATTGTGACCCTAATTTGTGGCCACAGAAGGGAGTGCCAGATTGTCTTCTGAGGCAACCCCCGCAAAGTGTATTGGGGTAGATCTATGGAGATCCTCAAATCGCCCAGGTCATGCTTGTCCAAGATGCTTTTTTCCCAAAAGGCAACTCGACTTTCTTCGTTGTTTTCCTTAAAGACCTTTCGCTTCTCATCCAAGAAGCTTCTTCAGTTCTAACTGAACTAGGTGGGGAATGGGAGGATCTATATTCTTTGCATTCATCTGGTCATTGGACCTTAAAAAAGCAAGACCGGAAAAAAATCAACTCATTTGAGTTGCGCTGCTGGAGAAGCGTCCTACATATTCCTTGCATAGCCACGGTTACTAACAAACAAAGTTCTGGAGCGCATAACATCAGACATGTCACTAGAAGGCAAAATCACAAAACTGTGTTACTTTGGCCGTGTCATGCAAGGGAATCCACTGGAGAAAGCTTGGAAGTGAGAGTGGTAAAAGGAAACCAGGCTGCCGAAGAACACGGCAGCTGGACACCATCAAAGCTGACAACCGGACAGAGCCTAGAACAACTCAAGAGAAGTAGTGCAAAATTGGAAGATGTGACCTGGCCCAGAGAATTGCTAAGAGTTAGACATGACTGAATGGATAACATAAACATGAGGCTATTTGGGAGTTTATCTGTATCGTCAGAGTCACCTGAATCAGAGTGCAGATGGGTGTGGAACCGTCTTGTGATTGCTGAAAGGACTGTGTTGTAAATAGGAGATAGATGATGTCATATTCCTCCCCCTCTATTGAGAGAGGGCTGTTCAATTTTAACATACATGGCCTCTAGACCATCTTTGTGGAAGAATGTGGATTTTGCCCATCTTCAAAAGAGTAACCTTTGTCTTTCAAATGCAGATAAGCTGCTGAATTTTGTCCTGATGGGTTTGTTCTATGCTGTGCCACGTATCTGTGAAGTGGTTGTTTTGTTTCTCCAACATACAGATCTGCACGTCTCACTGCTTTGTATTGCTTATATCACATTGCTCAGTTTGTGTCCGGGTGTTTTCTCCTTGGAGTGGACAAGCTTCTGCCTTAGAGTATTTTTGGGTTTAAAGTGTGTAGGTATGTTGCACTGGTTGAAAATCATCCTGAGCTTTTCTGCAATGAATGGAACGACAGTGTTGCTTCATTTATTGTTCTCTTTGTTGTCTGTTATGGAGTTGCTCCTGCTCGGTCCTCTTTTGGATTTGGTGAAGGCCCAGTTAGGATAGCCATAAGTTCTGAGGGCTTCCTTGTCATACTTTAGTTCTTTTTCTTTTCCCTCTTTGCTGGTAGGCAAACTTTCAGCCCGGTGCTGTAGGGTTCTGATCACTCCCATTTTGTGCTCCAGTGGGTGGTGAGAATCAAAATGTAAATACTGATCTCTTGGGGTGGGGGGGTGTTCCTGTAAACTTCAGCGTTGAGGCTTCTGTCTTCCTTAAGGTGCACTGCACAGTCCAGGAAAGCCAGGCTGTGTTCCTTGACAGCAGAAGTTAAATACCCAGGCTCTCTTCCAATTATTCTGGGAGATGTAAACAAAGCAGATTTAAGGAAAGAGCATGTCAATTGTCTCACAAGAGGCAAGAATACTTTGCTACACAACATTAAAAGATGCTTATCGGTCTTTACCACGAGCAGCTGTGGGACACTCTGATCATTGCACGATCCACCATGTTCCTGCTTACAAAGACTTAAAACCATTAAACCAACAATTAAATACATGTAGGTGAGAACTTGGACTGAGGAAGCAAAGCTAAAAATACAGGCTTGTCTTGAATGCACTACGCAAGGGTCTTCGTTGTAGACTTTAGTTCAGCATTCAATACCATCATTCCAGACACACTTCTAACTAAGCTAAACCTTAGGGGAGAGCCTTCTCTGTGGGGGCACCTACTATCTGGAACGAGCTCCCCCCGGAGATACGGAGGATCCCGGATCTGCGCACCTTCCGCTGCGCTCTAAAGACCTTTTTATTTCACCAGGCGGGCCTGGCCTAACTTTCTCCCTCTTTTTAAACAATTTTTAAACAATTTTAATATTTTCAATATCTTTTAATTTTCAAAGTTTAAATCTGTTTTAAATTGATTGGGGTTTTAAACTGTCTGGGCCAAATTATTTAATTCGATTTTAGTTCTGTTTTTTAAATTTTGTATGTATGTATTTTATTATTGGCTGTTCACCACCCTGAGTCCTTCAGGAGAAGGGCGGTATATCAATTAAATAAAAATTAAATAAAAGTAAAAGTAAAAAAGTAAAAGTAAACCAGCTACAGGTACCTGAACACACTTGTAAATGGATCATAAGCTTCCTAACAGACAGGAAGCAGCAGGTGCAGCTAAGCAAAATCACATCAGATACCTGCACAATTAGCACAGGGGCCCCCCAAGACTGTGCGCTCGCTCCACTTCTCTCTGTACACCAATGACTGCATCTCAAAAGATCCCTCTGTTAAAATACTGAAGTTTGCAGATGATACAACAATGATCAGTCTCATTCGAGACAATGATGAATCTGCGTACAGACAGGAGGCTGAACAACTAGCCTCGTGGTGCGACCAGAACAATCTGGAACTGAAGACACTCAAAACCGTAGAAATGGTGGTGGACTTTAGGAGAAATCCTCCCATACTACCACCTCTTACAATACTAGACAACACAGTATCAACAGTAGAGTCCTTCAAGTTTCTAGGTTCTATCATTTCTCAAGACTTAAAATGGACACCTAACATCAAAAACATCATCAACAAAGAATGTTCTTTTTGTGCCAACTCAGGAAGCTCAAACTGCCCAAGGAGCTGCTGATCGAGTTCTACAGAGGAATTATTGAGTCTGTCATCTGCACCTCTATAATTGTCTGGTTTGACTCTGCAACCCAACAAGGCAGACACAGACTTCAGAGGATAATTAGAACTGCAGAAAAAACAATGGCTACCAACCTGCCTTCCATTGAGGACCTGTGTACTGCCCGAGTCAAAAAGAGGGCTGTGAAAATATCTACAGACCCCTCACATCCTGGACATCAACTGTTTCAACTCCTACCCTCAAACGAGGCTATAGAGCACTGCACACCAGAACTACTAGACACAAGGACAGTTTTTTCCTGAATGCCATCACTCTGCTTAACAACTAATTCCCACAACAGTATCAAACAATTTACTAAGACTGTATTACTATTATTCTTCTCTTCCTTACTAGTATCTATCTCTTCCCACTTACGACTATAACCATGTTGCTTGTATCTTTCAATTTATATTGGTTTTGTTTCCTAGTACGATTGGATAGCTTATTAGTAACCTTGACTATCACTAAGTGTTCTATGTTTTTATTCTTAATTAATTAATTAATTAATTTTTCATATTTGTATACCGCCCTACTCCCGAGGGACTCAGGGCGGTGAACAGCCATAAATAAATACAAAGACATACAAAAGTTAAAAACTATTAAAAAATATTAAATAATTTAGGATTAGGTTCAAAGATTAAAACATCCAATTTAACTAAAAGAGATTTAAAACCCAATTTAAAGCCAATTTAAAGGCCAATTTAAAAGGGAGAGTTAGGCCAGACCAGCCTGTTGGAATAAAAACGTTTTTAGGGCGCGGCGGAAGATGCGTAGGTCTTGCATCCTCTGTATCTCCGGGGGGAGCTCGTTCCAGATGGCAGGTGCCTCCACAGAGAAGGCTCTCCTCCTGGGGGCCGCCAGTCGACATTGTTTGGCTGACGGCACCCCGAGGAGCCCCTCTCTATGGGAGCGAACTGGTCGGTGAGAGGCTACTGGTGGCAGGAGGCGGTCTCGTAAGTACCCTGGTCCTGAGCCATGGAGCGCTCTAAAGGTAGTAACCAAAACCTTGAAGCGCACCCGGAAGACCACCGGGAGCCAGTGCAGCTCGCGCAGGAGGGGGGTCACATGAGAGCGCCACATTGCTCCCGTCACCACCCACGCGGCCGCATTCTGGACCAGTTGGAGTCTCCGGGTGCTTCTCAAGGGGAGCCCCATGTAGAGAGCATTACAATAATCCAGGCGTGAGGTGACAAGGGCGTGAGTGACCGTGCGTAATGAGTCCCGATCCAGAAAGGGACGCAACTGGCGAATCAGGCGAACCTGATAAAAAGTCCTCCTGGCCACGGCCGTCAAAGACAGCCGCGAGTCTAGGAGGACGCCCAAGTTGCGAACCCCATCTGTGGGGGCCAACGACTCGCCCCCAATAGTCAGAGATGGTGCCAACTGACTATATCGGGACGACGGAAACCACAGCCACTCGGTCTTGGATGGGTTAAGCCTGAGTCTGTTCCTCCCCATCCAGATCCATACGACCTCCAGGCATCGGAACATCACCTCGAGGGCATCATTGGGGTGGTCTGGGGTGGAGATGTACAGCTGGGTGTCATCAGCGTACTGATGGTACTTCACCCCAAAACCACGGATGATCTCACCCAGCGGCTTCACATAAATGTTGAACAGAAGGGGCGAGAGGACCGATCCTTGTGGCACCCCACATATAAGGGGCCTCGGGGTCGACCTCTGCCCCCGTCAACACAGACTGCGACCGGTCAGAGAGAAAGGAGGAGAACCACTGTAAAACAGTGCCCCCCACCCCCAACCCTTCCAACCGGTGCAGCATGATATCATGATCGATGGTATCAAAAGCCGCTGAGAGGTCTAATAGGACCAGGACAGAGGAGCAACCCCTGTCCCGAGCCCTCCAGAGATCATCAACCAATACGACCAATGCTGTCTCTGTGCTGTACCCGGGCCTGAAGCCCGACTGGAACGGATCTAGATAATTCGATTTATCCAGGTACTGAGGCAGTTGTCGTGCAACCACACTCTCAACAACCTTCGCAACAAAGCGAAGGTTGGAGACAGGACGATAATTTGCTAACACAGCTGGGTCCAGGGAGGGCTTCTTGAGGAGGGCCCTCACCACCGCCTCTTTCAAGGTGGTGGGAAAGACACCCTCACTCAAAGAAGCATTTATAATCTCCTGGAGCCAGCCTTGTGTCACCTCGCGGGAGGCCAGTACCAACCAGGAGGGACACGGGTCCAATAAACATGTGGTCGCATTCAGTCTGTTCAGTATCCTGTCCACGCTTTCGGGAGTCACAGGATCAAACTCTTCCCAAATAATATTCTCAGGACCTGCCCTTGTCATCTCCCCTGGATCAACCCAGTCAGAGTCCAGCTGTTCACGAATCTGAGCGATTTTGTCATACAGATATTGTACAAAATCCTCAGTTCTACCCTCCAAGGGATCTTCCCGCGCCCCTTGGTGGAGCAGGGAGCGGGTCACCCTAAACGGGGCGGCTGGGCGATTATCTGATGACGCAATAAGAGCAGAAAAGTAGTTACTCTTCTCTACTCTTATCGCCACTAGGTAATTCTTAATATGAGATCTTACCAGTGTTCGGTCGGATTCAGAACGACTAGCCCTCCAACTGCTCTCTAGGCGTCTTTTCCGGCGCTTCATCTCCCTCAGCTCCTCAGTATACCAAGGAGCCAGGTGAGACCGGCGCCGGGTCAGAGGCCGCAAAGGCACGACTCGGTCTAAAGCCCCAGCCGCCGCCCTATCCCAGGCGGCCACTAAGTCCTCAGCCGAGTCGTGTGCCAGAACCTCAGGAAATGGCTCCATCTGGAATCTCTCAGGATCCATCAGGCGCCTGGGGCGGAACCACCTGGTTGGTTCCGCCTCCCTGCGGCGGGGTGTGGCGGTTCGGAGGTCCAGGCGAAGGAGGGAGTGATCTGACCATGACAAGGGTTCAATCGCTATATCCCCTATCTCGAGATCACTCAACCACTGTCCAGAGACAAAAACCAGGTCCAGTGTGTGTCCCCCCATGTGAGTAGAGCCATAAATTAACTGGGTCAGGTCCACAGCCGTCATGGAAGCCATGAACTCCCGAGCCACCTCAGATGTCTCACCGACTGATGACAGGTTAAAATCCCCCATGACCATAAGCCTGGGGGTGTCAACTGCCACCGCGGCTATAACATCAAGCAGCTCAGGCAGGGCTGTTGCCACGTGGCAGGGAGCCAGGTACGTGACTAGTAAGCCCAACTGCACCCTATGACCCCACTTCACAAGGAGGGACTCACATCCAGCCATCTGAGGAACAGTGGCCTCCCTCGGTCCAAGACCTTCGTTAATAACAACCGCTACCCCTCCGCCCCTCCCCTGTGACCTTGGCTGATGGAAAGCACGGAAACCTGGTGGGCACATATCAACAAGGGGGGCTCCCCCTTCCTGGCCCAATCAGGTCTCCGTAATACCCGCCAGGTCCGCACCCCCCTCCTGAATAAGATCACAAATGAGGGGGGCTTTATTTACTACGGACCTGGCGTTGCATAGCATCAGTCGAAGGCCTGGGGTCCGAGATTCCGTACAACCTGGGGAATGAGAAGAGCTTTGAGGGTCGGAGCGTGCCACCGCTTGCAACCAGCGAGGACGCACTCCCGCAAGATGATGTGGCCCCCTGCTCCCGCCATATCTGCCCCTCCCACCTACAGTATCGATGTTATGGCCATCTGTATCGTAAGGTCTAATCCTCTCCTTGACCCCCGAGTCCGCACCTCCCATGCCACGCCCCTCGGCTGGCCCAGATACCGTCCCCCGCGGGTCTTCCCCCGACCCCCCGCAACCTATCCCCCTCCCAGAATCCCTTAAAATCTTATTAAGAAATTTCATTAAAAAACCCCATAACCCTCTTTTTGCTGTATGCCATCTCTCCGGACTCCAAAGACCGTCATCGAGATAGGCCCTCGATAAAGAAGAGGGCCAGACCTGCGAGAGGGGGGCATCTCGCAGTTTGAGGAGTTCTCCCAATGAGTACATTTTGTAGCTAGATAGTCTATAGCTGGTAGGCATGTCCTAGTTATCCAGGGTCCTGTGGAGAGAGTATCAATCAGAGGTACAAGTCATTTTAGTCCCGCTGAACTCTCACATCAGCAGTAGAAAGACTTAAGCCATTTTGAACTCAGATGTAAACATCAATCACCCTCTCACGGCAATCAGATATAAGGGAGAAAAACAGCAGTTATAGTCCTGTTCTTTCAATGATGTACCTAGGCACAGATGGAATGGCCAATCCTTGAGTTTAGAGATACGGATAGTCTGTGGGAAATATATAGTAGGCGAAAATCCAGAGAGATTCAGATGACATAAAAGTAGGGAAATTCTCATCCTGACATACAGGAAACCACAAACCTGGATAGCAAATGATCACAAAAAGCCGAATATCCGGCCACAAAAGGGGCACAGGAGATAAAAATACAGGAGGGGAGATGGAATAAGGCAGTCACTTTGCAGAAGCAAAGCCCCCCATGATAGATACAACAATCCTTTTTTATTCTCCTTAGCCTTCTTCAGGTCTTTTATGCAGTTTTAATGAATGCATTTTATTCTCCTTATGTTCACTGAGAGAATAGACACCAAAGACAAATTCCTTGTGCGTCCAATCACACTTGGCCAATAAAGAATTCTATTCTATTCCTCTTGAGTGAACTTAAGGTATCTGCCCATAGAATTGATGTGTTTGATGAAGGCTTCCAATTCCTGTGTCTTAATCTTGACCCAAGTATCGTCCACATACCTAATACCAGTGAGTGGGTAGAATTCCTGTGAAGGAGTTTAAACCTTTGGTTTCTACGTCTTCTGTGTAGAGACTGGCCACGATGGGGGACACAGGTGAACTCATGGAGGAGCCGTAATTTTGTCCGTTGAAATCTTTGTGGCAGTGGTGGGTTGGACCGGTTCGCAAGGACCAGTAGTAAAACCGGCGGGAGGCCCCGCCCACTGCCATGGATGTCATCATCGGCGATCTGTGCAAGGCGCGAGAGAGAGCGAAGCGAGTCTGCGCTCACGATCCCGTTGCGAACCGGTAATAAAGGTAAGAGGAACCCACCCCTGCTTCGTGGTATTTAAAATAGGTAGTAGTCAGGTTATCTATTTCAAGTACAAAGAGAGTTGGAGTTTGACGAAAACAACACAAGAAGATGATCAACTCGTTTTGAGCTGTGGTGCTGGAGAAGACTCCTGCGTACTCCTTGGACAGCAAGGGGACTAACAAGCAAGGACCCGTGCACCTACAGGTCTACGACAATTCGCCATGGCCAACTCGCCATTGCCATGGCCAGCCAACTCGCTGAGGGACAACTCGCTGTGGAAAAAGAGTTACACTAATATCAAAGAAATGGTGGAATAGAATTATTAAAGAATGGATGCCAAAGGAGGGACGAAATGAAATGTGAATGACAAACATTAAAATAATTTTTTATTTGTTTTAATTAAATTGCCCCAAGCTGTCTGTAATGAGTTGGCCGCGACCAGTTGGCTGCAGTGAGTTAACCCATTCCAGCACAATAACACCAGACATGTCACTGGAAGGCAAAATCACCAAACTGTGTCTCACTTATTTTAGCCGTGTCACGCGGGGGGAATTCACCGGAGAAAAACAATGATGGAAGAGTGAGCGGTCAAAGGAAACCAGGCCGCCAAAGAACACGGCAACTGGACACCATCAAAGCCGATATCAGCTGGAGCATGGGACAACTCAAAAGAAGTGGTACAAGAGTGTCACCAAGAGTCTATAACAGAATACCAGAGTTGGAAGGGACCTTGGAGGTCTTCTAGTCAAATCACCTGCTCAAGCAGGAGGCCCTAGAGTCCACGGTCAGCAACCTGCGACACTGGAGCCGCATGTGGCTCTTTCACCCCTCTGCTGCGCTGTCACTCAAAATATGCGTCACAACCGCCAATGTGCGACACCCACTGGCACGTGATTTATTGAGCTTTTTCAACCCTCTGGTAGGCCAACCATGGATAAATCCAAGAAAAGAAAAGTTTCAGAAGAAAACGGAACATTTAATTCAACTACATATGCTAGTTTTGTGGCCGCTCAAGAAATAGTCAGGCACGGGAAGGGTTTTGTGGCTCCCGGTGTTTTCTTTTCTGTGGGAAACGGGTCCAAATGGCTCTTTGAGTGTTTAAGGTTGCAGACCCCTGCTCTAGACCATTCTGGACTTTCTTGAAAACCTCCAGTGATGTCACACCCACAACTTCTGGAGGCAACTTCTGGTTCGACTGGTTGCTTTCAATGTTAGGAAACCTCTCCTTAGTTCCAGTGTGGTACATTTGTGGGCCGGGCTGAGGTTAGTTGTGTTACCTTGTGATTCCATAGCAGTCATTTCTTCACTACAGTGTAAACAGCTTCAGTTGTTGGAATGTAGGTGAAGATTGGAGCGACATGACAAGAAACACATTGGCACATCCAGATGCAGATATAGTTCCCATACCTTGCTGTGGGCTTTTCGTGGAATGGATGTCGTCAACACAGGAGCTAATGAGGAGGTTGGATGTTTTGCAATGTTGTAAGTGACCGATTTGATCCTGCTGAACGTTGGCCCTAGTGGAGTTTCCTCTTCGTGGATTTCAGGGAGTGGCTTCCCCAGGGTAAAGGCTGTACAGGCAGTCCTCGACTTACAACAGTTCATTTAGCGACTATTCAAAGTCGCAATGGCACTGAAAAAAGGGGGACAAAAAAAAAAGGGGGGGGAAAGGGGACTGTTTCTCACATTTACAACAGTCGCAGCATCCCCAGGTCAAAATTGAGATGCTTGGCAATTGGCTCACATACATACATACATACATACATACATACATACATACATACTTATTTATTTATTTATTTATTTATTATTTATTTATTTATTTATTTATTATTTATTTATTTATTTATTTTTAAATTTGTATACCGCCCTTCTCCCTGAGGACTCAGGGTGGTGAACAGCCAAGTAAAAACATAAACTACAAACATTAAAATACAATTAAAAAGATATATATAAATTTGGCCCCAAAATTAAAAATCACAAACCAATTAAAACATTTAAAAAATTTCTTCCTAAGCCAGCCCGGCTTGCTGGAAAAAGTGGGTTTTAAGGGCACGGCGGAAGGCACTGAGGTCTTGGATTCTCCTTATCTCTGGGGGCAGCTGATTCCAGAGGGTAGGTGCCCCCACAGAGAAGGCCCTCCCCCTGGGGGTCACCAGCCTACATTGTTTGGCTGATGGCACCCCGAGGAGGCCCTCTCTGTGGGAGCGCACGGATTGCTGGGAGGTCATCGGTAGCAGCAGGCGGTCTCGAAGATAGGTTTAGGTTTTAGGTTTAGGTTTTATTAAATTTGTATACCACCCTACTCCCGAAGGACTCAGGGCGGTGAACAGGCACAGGATAAAATACAGAAATACAAAAGTTAAAAATCAATTTAAAACCAAATTAAATAAATTTGGCCCATGACAATTAAAACCCCAATAAATTTAAAACAAATTAAAATTTCAATTTAAAATTTAAAAAGGGGAGAAAAATTAGGCCAGGCCGACTTGCTGGAATAAGAGGGTCTTAAGAGCACGGTGGAAGGTGCGCAGATCCGGGATCGTCCGTATCTCCGGGGGGAAATAACTAGGCCCTATGCCATGGAGCGCTTTAAAGGTGATAACCAACACCTTGAAGCGCACCCGGAAGACCACTGGGAGCCAGTGCAGCTCACGCAGGAGAGGCGTTGAATGGGAGCACCATGCGGCTCCCGTGACTACCCGCGTGGCTGCATTCTGGACCAACTGGAGCCTCCGGGTGCTCTTCAAGGGGAGCCCCATGTAGAGAGCATTGCAGTAGTCCAGGCGAGAGGTGACAAGGGCGTGAGTGACTGTGCACAGGGAATCCCGATCAAGAAAGGGCCGCAACTGGCGAATCAGGCGAACCTGACAGAAGGTCCCCCTGGCAACAGCCGTCAGATGCTCCTCCAAGGACAGCTGCGTATCCAGGACTCCCAGATTGCGAGCTCCTTCTGTGGGGGCCAAAGACTCGCCCCCAATAGTCAGTGATGGGGTCAACTGACTCTATCGGGATGCCGGGAGCCACAGCCACTCAGTCTTGGAAGGGTTGAGCTTGAGCCTGTTCCTCCCCATCCAGACCTGCACAGCCTCCAGGCACTGGGACATCACTTCAAGGGCATCGTTGGGGTGGCCTGGGGTGGAGATGTACAGCTGGGTGTCATCTGATGGTACTTCACCCCAAAGCCATGGTTTATGACGGTTCCAGGGTCCCGGGGCAATGTGACTCACTTTTGCGTCCTTCCGAGAAGCCAAGTTGTGGGGGAGGGGGGGGGAAGCCAGATTCACTTAACAATCATGTTCCTTACTTAATGACAGCAGTGCTTCATTTAACAATTGTGGTTTAAAAAGGTTTCAAAACGGGGCAAAACTCACTTAACAAGTGTCTCGCCTAGCAACAGAAATTTTGGACTTAATTATGGTTGTAAATCGAGGAGTACCTCTACTGTGGCTTGTCATTGACATTGCCCTTCAGTAATTGTTGCAGACGGTCGATTACCTTTTCCTTAAAACTGCTCGTAGCATTGAAGTCGTTTTGCGTTCAGGATAATTGTGCCTCGTCCTTTATCAGCCAAGAGAGAAAAATACAAAACACAAAACATCTATTACAAATGTATGTCTAGATCAGAGTCCCCCAATGTTTCCGGCTTTGTGGACCGGTGGGAGGGTGGGGGAGGGGATGGATCCATGAGAGCAGCCGGCAAGTGCGTGCGCGCAGCTCCATTTGTGTGAGTGGCGTGCACACGTGGCTTGCCGCTTACTTAAATGGAACACGCGTGCATGCTTGCCTGCTGCTTATGCAAGTGAGGTTGTGCGGCAGAGCGCGCACACTCGCCAGCCGTTTCCGCGGCCCGGTCGCAAACCCCTCACGGGCCACTAGTGGGCCACAGTTTGGGAACCCCTTGTCTAGATTACAGATATAATTTTTTACTTGATTTGACACAGTCAGAAAGTCCGCCGTCTTCATTATTGGTTCTAGTAACACACACACAGCCAAGCACACCGCGTCATCCTTTTCCATTCCCTTCTTGGGACCAGTTTAAATGAGGTGCTTACACACCCATGCCCCACTTTCCACAGGGAAAACAGAAACAAAGAATACATCGCATTCTTTTGATCTCTTATCACACGTGACAGGTTGATTGTGTTCCCACCTTTGAAAAGGTTTCCGAATGACCAGTGTCTAAATTAGAGACCGGTTCCTCCAAGTTTTGACTTGTCACCTCTCGGCTAAAGTTTGTCCCAGGAGTTGGATATGGGCAGTCCAGAGAAAGGAAGGACCAGGGGGGACGTGATAGCAGGGCTCCAGTATTTGAGGGGCTGCTCCAAAGAAGAGGGGGTCAACTTATTCTCCACAGCACCTGAGGGCAGGACAAGAAACGATGGAAACCAATCAAGGAGAGAAGCAACCTGGAACTAAGGAGAAATTTCCTAACAGTGAGGACAATTAAGTAGTGCAGAGGTGTCAAATTCGAGGGCCACATCAGGGTTGTATTTGACCTTGGGGGGGGCGTGGCCAGCTTGATGTCACTCATGTCTAAGGTCCCTGTGGTGGCCCAAGTGCTCTGCTTGCAAAAACGGGTTCCGCAGCTCCATTTTCGGCTGCAACGGCCTCCTGCAACCCTCTGCCAGCAAAAACGGAGCTCGTGTGGGCTACGCGCGGCCCTCCCGAGCTCCGTTTTTGCTGGCAAAGGCATCACAGGCCTGTCCGCTGTTTCCAGGGTGGCCCTGCGGGCCAGATCTAAGCACCCTGTGGCCTGGCTCCAGTTCCCAGGCCTTGAGTTCGATACCCCTGAACTAGTGGAACAGCTTGCCTTCAGAAGTTGTGGATGCCACAGGTCAAGCCTGAAGTACAACTATTCTACCAATTCGAATTCTGGGAAATCCTTGGTGCTCTCTTGAGCTTGGTGGTTTTCTTGTAGACGTTTCATGACCAAATTAGGTAACGTCATCCGTGCAGGGAAGGGATTCATCTGCTCACCAGCTGGCTTGTTACCAGGTTTTGGTGGCCCAGCGTTGTGTCTCCCAGAGAAACACTGATATATCTAACCCCACCAAAGTACCAGTCTGGAGCAGTGCAGGACTTTTGACTTGGGTGATGGATCAGAATTGGTGCCATGAGGCTGAGGGACTCTAGGTCTGGAGAAACAGATGTTGGTCCTCCTGGAGTTGCCCCTTTGGAACCAAGATCTTCTGGCCAGGCGGCTTCTTGGGAACAGGCTCACTCTCTGGAGGAGGAGAGCATTTGAGTTCCTGGGCATAAGAAAGGAATGTGTACATGCCCTTGAGGGAAACTCCATCATGGTGTCCCATCTTCAGTGGTCAATAAGGGTCGCGTGGAAGTACCCAGCCCTCTCGCTGGACAGACAGCGGAATCCCCTCCAGATCTGGGCGCTAAGAATGCCAGGGGGTAGATGGTGACGGAGCCAGGGCTGAGTGGGGCAGGGGTGCTCCGGAGCGATCCCATCTGACGGGTGGGTGATGGGTGGCAGTGATTCGTGGCCCTTTGATAGGGAGTCTCGACAGACAGGCAGACACCAGCGAGTGCCGTATTTTGTAGTTTTATATACAGAATACAGGAAAAAAGTTTCCGTAAAGCCTAAAACATAGCAATTACTTCTGTACATTAGAACTCAGCTGCTGAGAGAACAGGATGGAGGGGTTGGGGGGTGGAAGGTGGGGTGGGGGTGGGGGTGGAGTGGGGGAAAGTATTGGAACAGAAGGGTGAAAAAACAGGATTACGACAAAAAACGCTTTGCTACAATTAAGACAACCGGAGGCAACGTCATACCACATGTACCACTGTACACAGCTTTAAAAAACACTGAAAAAAATGCCATCAGTCGATGTATTTACACAGAGCCCAAAATACTTCTCGTCATCGGAAAATGGGAGGCTGTTGGGGGGCGGGGGGAGGATGCCAGGGGAGGAGACCTGGGCTCTCCCTGCCCAGCCCAGCCCCAGAAGGGCTGGGGAGGGGTGGGGGGCAGGAGGGGTAGAGGCACAGGATGGGGGCACGGAGGGGAAAAAAAAACCAACCGGCATGTGGGGGAGAGCGCATCTTTACATTAAATAAAACAATGATAGTTGTATAGATTTTGCTGTATGAAAACTGTATTTCTCTCTCTTTTTTTTTTTTTCAATATAAAAACTATTGTCACTGGCACAAAATAGAACAAGTTTTTGATTATTTTACAACGGCGAGGGAGCGCTGGCCACGGGGTTACGACCCCCGGCTGCCCCCCTCCACCCAGCATAGCCTCCGCGCGTGGCAGTTTCCTTTTTCCTTTTTTTTTTTTTCGCTTTTTGTCTTTTAAATGAAATGTATAGTACAAATATATGTGCAAATGCCCCTAAAACTTGAGCAAACCATTAAAAAAAAAAAAAAAATTAAAAAAAAAAATTAAAAGTTCTTCATTTTCATGCAAAGGGCATCCAAAGTCTGCAGCCCCCACGTAGGAAAAAAAGGGAAAAGAAATGCGGACAGACGTGGTCGGGGGTTGTGTCAAACGAACAGGCGTCTCTGATCCAAGGGGCGAAGAGGGGAGGGGCTTCTCCTCCCCACCCCTCCCCGGGCCGCCCCACGGCTCCTATGGCACTGAATTGGACCGGAGCACGGGAGCCTGGTGACCCCTGGGGGACAGCTTCTCCTCCAAGTCCGTCTCTTGGGCTAAGGCCGAGGCGTCCACCTTGGGAGGTTTGGTTGCAAACTCCGTGATGCTGAAGACGAACTGCAGGCAGCCCAGCTTGATGTAGCTGCCGTGGTGCAGGAGGGCTGTGCCCTCCCAGCCTGCCCCACTGCCCCCGATCAGGCTGGAGCTGCTGGCTCTGCAGCTGCAGGGCGGATGGGGCTGGCCCTGGGCCTGGGCACGCATCGCGGGGGACTCTTCGCTGGGCGCTGGCGGCGGCTCTTCCTCCGGCGGCTTCCGGTTCTTGTGGCGCTCTGCAGGGAGAACAGGCAGAGGATGGAGGCTGAGGGGGCAGACGCTGGCGCCCCGGACTTTCCCGCTTGGCCTCCCCCACCCTTTAACTGCAGGGAGTCCTCGACTTATGGCCGCAAGGGAGCACAACATTAGCCGGAGGTACAATGGGTGGCAAATACATTTTACAAATAATAAAATGATAAATAAAATAAAAAATAAAACAAAATAAATAAAAAAATAACATAAAATTAAAAATAAATAAATAAAAGATTAAAATAAAAAATAACATAAAATAAAAAATTAAATTAAAATAACAAAATAAAAAACATGACAAAAGAATAAAATTAAAAATTAAAATAACATAAAATAAAAAACAAGAGAAAATAAAATTAAAAATTAAAATAACAAAATAAAAAACAAGACAAAATAATAAAATAAACACTTCCATTGCTAAGCAAGACATCTGAGTGAATTGCGCCCCATTTTACAAGATTTTTGCCACAGTTCTTAAGCGAATCACTACAGTGGTTAGTCATTAAGTGAATCTGTCATTAAGTGATGAAGTTAGTTGTTAAGTGAATAACGAGGAGGAGGAAGAAGAGAATTCTGGGAAACAGTTTGAAAAAACAGATGCCCATACATATCCGGAGCATCTCCGCAGACAGACGCCCATAAAGGACCAAGACCAAGGAGGGAGGCAGGGGAGGGTTAGCCCTGAGACTATGGGATGGGTTTTCCCTGGGGCTTGGGGTGAGGTGGGGGGAATGGGGGTCAAGGGCTTAAGGAGACCCACTTCTCTGGGTCTTGGGATAATGGCGGCACCTCAGTCATAAATCTCCAAAGACTGGGCAGACCGCGTTTATAGAATAAGAATAGGAATAGGAAAAGAGTAGTGTAGAAACATAATAGAATAGAATTAGAATTAGAATAGAACAGAATGAATAGAATAGAATAGAATAATATAGAATTAATAGAACAGAATAGAATTAATAGAATATTATAGAATAGAATTAATAGAATATTATAGAATATTATAGAATAGAATAGAATAGAATAGATTATAGAATAGAATATTATAGAATAGAATAGAATTAATAGAATATTATAGAATAGAATGAACAGAATATTATAGAATATTATAGAATAGAATAGAATGAATAGAATAGAATAGAATAGATTATAGAATAGAATATTATAGAATAGAATGAATAGAATATTATAGAATATTATAGAATAGAATGAATAGAATAGAATAGAATATTATAGAACAGAATAGAATGAATAGAATAGAATTAATAGAATATTATAGAATAGACTAGATTATTATAGAATAGAATAGAATTAATAGAATATTATAGAATAGAATAGAATAGAATTAATAGAATACTATAGAATATTATAGAATATTATAGAATAGAATAGAAAAGAAAAGAATAGGAAAAAAAAGAAAAGAAAATATGGAATGGAATAGAATAGAATATTATAGAATAGAATAGAATAGGGCCGTGATGGCAAACCTCTTTGTGGGCATGCGAGTCGTCACGCCAGTTCAGCTCCGCTGCACATGTGCCACCAGCCAGCCGGTCTTTGAGTCTCTGCCGCACATGTGCGGGGGGCGGGGCATGTGCGGGGGAGTCGTGTACGCATGTGCGGGGGGGGGCGGCGTGCGTATGCACGGGCGGCAGGGCGCATGCACCAGGGAGGGGGCGTGCACGCATTGCATTTGGGGGGGTTTGGCCGCGAGCACATTTGGGCGCTTTGGGCACTCGGTCCAGAAAAGGTTAGCCATCCCTGGAATAGGGAATGAAATGAAATGAATAGAACAGAACAGAACAGAAGACAGAATAGAGTAGGAATAGGAGCAGGAGCAGGAGCAGGAGCGGGATAGGATAGGATAGGTCAGAATAGGAGCTGGAAGGGACCTTGGAGGTCTTCTAGTCCAGCCCTCTGCTCAAGCAGGAGAACCTATCCCAATCTCAGATAAATGAGGGATAAAAGATAAATTATATAAATTATCTTTTAGATAAAAAGGCGGGTGCTGAGAGCTCAAACTACTTATACTGTGGGATGGGTGGCGTATAAATTTGATCGACCAATCAATCAACCCCTTTGGCCACACAAAAAACAACAAGGGAGGAGGAGCCCAGGAGCTTTTTGTGATGACCACCAATTTTGTTACTAAGGCCTTCCGCCCACACCGGTTCTTCTGCAAGGGCAACTGCCATCTCACAAAGAGGAGGAGGAGGGTTTCAGGCACAGGGAGTCCTCGACTTACAACCTTTCGCTTAGCGACCGTTCAAAGTTATAATGGCACTGGAAAAAGGGACTTTAGGACCGTTTTTTCCACACTTATGACCGTTGCAGTATCCCCCCCCCGTTCACGTGATCAAAATTTGGGCGCTTGGCAATGGACTCGTATTTCTGACGGTCGAAGCATCCCGGGATCGTGTTATCCCCTTTTGTGATCTTCTGCCAAGCAAAGTCAACGAGGAAGCCAGATTCACTTAACGACCGTGTGACTAACTTAATCACTGCCGTGATTCACTTAACAACTGTGGCCAGGAAGGCCGTCAAAATGGGGCAAAACTCACTTAACCACTGGCTTGCTTAGGAACAGAAATGTTGGGCTCAGTTGTGATTGTAAGCTGAGGACTACCTGTAACTCCAGGCAGTAAACATTCCTAATCCTCCTTCCCTCTCCTCAGCTGTGGTCATAAATCGAGAACTACATATATTGAAACTCTGAAAAGCAGTGGTGGGTTTCAAAATCTTTTACTACCGGTTCTGTGGGTGTGGCTTGGTAGGTGTGGCTTGGTGGGCGTGGCAGGGGAAGGTTACTGCAAAATCCCCATTCCTTCCCCAATCCAGGGGAAGGATACTGCAAAATCCCCATTCCCTCCCCACTCCTGGGGGAAGGATATTGCAAAATCCCCATTCCCTCCCCACTCCTGGGGGAAGGATACTGCAAAATCCCCATTCCCTCCCTTATCAGCTGGGTTTTGGGAGGCAGAGAATAGATGGGGGCGGGGCCAGTCAGAATTTTTACTACCGGTTCTCCGAACTACTCAAAATTTCCGCTCCCAGTTCTCCAGAACTGGTCAGAACCTGCTGAAAAACCCACCTCTGCTAAAAAGGGAGGGGCCCCGCAGCAGCCAGCCAACTGACGGGTTGGGCGTTGAGCGGGACTAATGAGCTACGCGCCCACCGATGCAGGAACCCCATTGGAAAATGTTTCTGCTTTGCAAGCCGCCCACAATGTAGAGCATGCCAGCGTCGCTTAGGGAGACATCAAAAGATTCCAAGTAGCCCCTTTGGGCAATGTGTGTGTGTGTGTGTGTGTGTGTGTGTGTGTGTGTGTGTGTGTGTGTGTCTGTATTTGTGTAAACACTGCTCAGCCGCCAGGGAACTGGCCTGGGGAACTTACTGATCACGCTCTGCACTTTGGCAACCATGCTGCTGGGCGGGATGAACGCCGCCTTCTCCGAGAAGTCACACGAGTACAGGACGTTGTCCACCGTGGTGCCGTGCTCGCTGTAGTTGAGCAGTTCGTAATGTTTGGTGGTCTGGGGAAGAAAATCCGTTGTACCAAACGGGGGGGGGGGGGGGGGGGGGGGGGGGAAGAGAAAAAGGAAAAACCAAACCAAACCAGAGGAGGGGGTCTCCTCATCCTCCCCCCAGATACTTCCCCCACCTGCCCACTGAAAAAGCAGAAAGCGTCCGTGTCCGCGTGGGCCCGCTGCCCTCCTTCCGTCTCTCACCTCATCGTAGAAAATGCAGGCGTGTTTGCCCGAGACGTAGTTGCAGTGACCGTAGTTTGTAAGGCACACGTCCATGTCTGCTCCTGCCAAACGAAGGAGGAGGGGAGGGGTCAGAACCGCAGTCCAGGGGGGCTCCCACTACCGAAGGCCTCGGGGAGCGAGCCGGGTCAGGCCTTGGGTCCCTCCATTCTGCGTTTCTTGTACGTGAATCGTGTCTTAACCGCTACCCGGAGGGTGACTTTCCCAGCGATGGGGGGGCCGAGGAAGCCCCAGGAATGCCGGCCGAGGGGCAACGAGAGTGGAGGGGCTCCTCCCCTGCTCCTCCTCCCCACACCTGTCGATCATGCAGAGAAACCAGCCCTTGCCTGTCCCGATGTAGAGGGTCCTGTAGCACATGTTCACAGCGCTGCCCGAGCCGAGGAGTGGGTAGAAGACTGCCCGGGCCTGCACCTCCTTCCTCTGTCCTGCAAAGGCAGAAAGATGCCCTGGGTGCCAGGCGCCTCCCATACCAGGCACCGGACGCTCCGTTCCAAATGCCTCTTTCTCTCTGATGGCCGCTGGGCAGAATTAGGGTGGGCCTTTTCTTAACCCTCCCACTCCTTTCTGAGCGCTCTAGGGCCAGTGAAAAGCTCAGCCAAAGCCGTCTGCTGGAGGGAGAGGGCCAGTGGTGGGTTCCAAGCGGCTTTACTACCGGTTCTCTTCGTGCACGCGCTTCGTGCGAGATCACCGCGCACATGCTCACTTCACTCGAAGAAATCTAGGTAGGAATAATGCCGGGGGCGGGTGGGAGGGCCCAGTTCCCGGACAAAGAGAACCGGTTCGGTGACGTCATATCGTCAGTGCTACCGGCTTGGCCGAACCGGGCCGAACCCACCACTGGAGTGGGCCCTTGCTTATCTAGACCAGGGCTCCCCAACCTGTGAGGTTTTGGCCACTGGGCCGCGTGAGTAGATGGCTGGTGTGCACGCACGTGTGCACACGCACAGCCCCACTTGTGCGAGCATTACAAGCGTTGTGGGCGCTTGCGGGCTCCACTCGCGTAGACACGGCCACACTTGTGCAAGCAAAGGGTGTTTCTACACGCACACACAATTGCCTCCCCCTCCCACAAAAACATCCCCCCTTTTCTCCCTCCCCTCCCCCACTCTGGGCTGCCAACCCAGAAAGGTTGGGGAACTCTGATCTAGACTCCTCGGGCTTCAGGGCACCAACGTTCAAAGGCGATGCTAGAACGATCAGAAAGCAGGGGGGCATCCAAGGGTTCTCTTGTCCTCCGAGGAGGGCAGAAGAGCAGCACCCGGGCCTCAGATTGGAGTGGGGTGCCCCCTTTGCTGTGTGGACAGACTGGCACCTTTCGATGAGGGTTTAATTCCGATTACAGGGACACCTTGGTTCTCGGCTGCTTTGAAACTCCTTGAATTTGGTACTCAACAAGTTTTGACGGGAAAATTTTGTCCCGTTACTCGTCTTTTGTTTGGTACTTAACGCACAAACTAGAATATGTCGGTAAATTGGTTTGGTACTTGTTTTTGGTAGTCATTGTGCCTCCCAGAACCAATTAAGGATGAGTGCCGAGGTACCACTCGGTATCTACTCTGAGTAGTGGTGGGCACCTAGTAGGCTCTGAGGAGTTGGCATTTTGACTGGGGGGGAGGGGAGGGGGGAAAGAGAGGGAGAGCACCAAGGAAAGCCAAAAGACTGGAGGGAGGGTAGAAACTGGGCCCATGCGAGAGGATGCCAAGCCCCCAACTCTCTTTTTTAAGTCGACCCCCCCCCCCCCCCCCCCCCCCCGGCTGGAGCAGCAATCCTAACAGGAAAAGCCGAGATTACGACGGCACGGACTACCTTCGGCAGGGTTGCTGGCAGAACTGGGCGGGGGGCTTCCCACGCTGTCGGCCGCTGGCTGGGCTTTGGAGGCGAAGAGCTGGTGTATCCTCTGCAAGGCCAGGAACTTGATCAGTTTCTCATCCAGCATCCCGATCTCGATCTCTGCTAACGAAAAGGCAAGGGGTGGGGGGTGGGGGTCGATCAGCTGAGCGCCTGGACCGGGCCAAGGAGCCAACCCAAGAGCCTCCAAAGCGACCGTGAGCCACAACAAGGCGTCTCAAGAAAGCTTGCTGGCTGTCTAGCCCAAAAGGACAGCCTGTCCACCCTTGGAAGAAACCACGATGTGGGCAGGCTGGCTCTTTGACCGCACAACTGGGTGTGAGAATGATCTGTTTCCTTTGCCAGCCTTCAACCTGCTTCTCTCTCTCTCTCTCTCTCTGTGTGTGTCTGTGTTTTCCAAGAGGCAACTGGACTTCCTGGTTTTTCTTTGAAGATGTTTTGCTTCACATCCAAGGAGCTTCTTCAGCTCTAACTGGATGGTGGGGAAGGGAAGGATTCATACTCCTTGCAGACAGCTGGTCATTTGCATCCTTTTAGAAGGTTGTTGAGGCCACCTGGAGGTTTACCTGTGTCCTAAGGGTCACCTGAGTGGTGCAAATGGGTGTGGAGCCTTCTTGGAACTGCTGAAAGGATCTGTGTTGTAGACTGAATATGGATGACGTCGTATCCCTCCATCCCCCTCCGTTGAGAGAGGGCTGTTCAATTTGGACATATTTATTTATTTATTTTATTTTTATTTGTTCAACTTGTATGCCGCCTTTCTCCAAAGACTCGAGGCGGCTTACAATGCATTTAAAAACTATATATAAAACATTAAAAGTTAAACCATTAAAAACAATTAAAACCCATTCACACCATTCATGGCCGAATCTCGCCAAATCGCAACAGCGAGATCAACGGCCCCAGGCCTGCCGGAAAAGCCAGGTCTTCACTGCTTTTCGGAAGGCTAATAGGGTGGGGATGGTCCGGACCTCAGGAGGTAACTGGTTCCAGAGAGCTGGGGCAGCCACAGAGAAGGCCTCCCCCGTGGGGCCGCCAGCCGGCATTGTTTAGCTGATGGGACCCGGAGGAGACCAACTCTGTGGGATCTTACCGGTCGCTGGGAGCTATGCGGCAGAAGGCGGTCTCCAAGATAACCTGGCCCTGAGCCATGTAGGGCTTTAAAGGTAATGATCAACACCTTGAATTGTGACTGAGACTGATAGGGAGCCAGTGCAGCTCACGGAGAATTGGTGTAATGTGGGTGCACCTAGGTGCACCCACGACAGCTCGTGTGGCTGCGTTCTGGACCAACTGTAGTCTCCGAACACTTTTCAAGGGTAGCCCCATGTAGAGCCCGTTGCAGTAATCTAACCATGAGGTGACAAGGGCATGAGTGACTGTGAGGAGAGCCTCCTGATCCAAGTAGGGTCGCAATTGGTGCACCAGGCGAACCTGTGCAAAGGTCCCCCTAGCCACAGCTGTCAGATGTTGCTCCAGTCTTAGCTGTGAGTCTAGGACGACACCCAAATTGCGAGCCCGTTCTGAGGGGGACAATTTCTCCCCCTCCCCAGAACCAAGGATGGACAGTCAACATAGTCTTTAGGAGGCAATACCCACAGCCACTTGGTCTTGTCTGGGTTAAGTCTGAGCCTGTTGACTCCCATCCAAACCCTCACGGCCTCCAGGCACTGGCACATCACATCCACCGCATCACTGAATTGACGCGGGGTAGAGATATACAGCTGGGTATCATCCGCGTATTGCTGATACCTCACCCCGTATCGTCGGATGATCTCACCCAGCGGCTTCATGTAGATGTTAAATAGGAGGGGAGAGAGGACTAAGCCCTGAGGCACCCCGCAAATGAGGGGCCTGGGGTCGACCTCTGTCCTCCTACCAGCACCGACTGTGACCGACCAGAGAGATAGGAGGAGAACCACCGTAACACGGTGCCTCCCACTCCCAGCTCCCTTAGTCGTCCCAGAAGGATACCATGGTCAATGGTATCGAAAGCTGCTGAGAGGTCAAGTAGCACCAAGATGGAGGAATGACCCCCATCTCGGGCTTGCCAGAGATCATCCATCAGCGTGACAAGGCAGTTTCCGTGCTGTAGCCAGGTCTGAAGCCAGACTGGAAAGGATCTAGATAATCCGTTCTCTCCAATGACCGCAGGAGCTGAAGTGCCACCACTTTCTCTACAACCTTTCCCACAAAGGCTAGGTTGGAGACTGGACGAAAGTTCTTTAATTCTGCTGGATCCAGGGAAGGCTTCTTGAGGAGGGGTCTTACAACTGCTTCCTTTAATGGTTGTGGGAAGGCCCCTTCCCTTGCGTTAACTAAAGCCTACCGTGTCACCTCCCTGCTGGCCAAAACCAGCCAGGAGGGGCACGGGTCCAACAAACAAGTGGAGGAACTCATCGCTCCTACAGCCTTGTCCACTTCTTCAGCAGTCACAGGTTCAAATTCATCCCACACAATAGGACTAAGACCCGCCCCCCCGTCATCTCGGTTGGAATTGCCCAATCAGAGTCCAGGTCCATCCGAATCTGAGCGACTTTATCTGACAGAAACTGCACAAACTCCTCAGCTCTACCCTGCAAGGGATCCTCCACTCCCCCTGCATTAAGGAGGGAACGAGCCACCCTAAATAGGGCGGCTGGGCACGAATCACCAGATGCAATAAGTGCGGAAGAATGCGAACATTTTGCCGCCAGTTTCGCCACTAAATAAGTCCTAATAAAGGCTCTTTGATCCCTCTTTCAAACCAGCCGTCCTGTCTGCCCAAAATATGGACTTTCCTGTCTTCAAAAGAGGGGCCTTTTGTCTTTCAAAGGCAGATGGAAGTGCTGAATCTATTCCTGATGGGCTTGTTCTCCTAGGCTGCGCCTAGGAAGTGGTTGTTTTGTTTCCCCAATGTACAGATCTGCACGACTCACTGCGTTGTACTGCATTTTATGGCCTCAATGACTCACTAAAACAATGCAAATGACCCGCTTTCTGTAAGGAGTATAAATCCTTCCGTTCTCCACCATACAGGCAGAGCTGAAGGATGAGACGCGAAATGTCTTCAAGGAAAAACCAGAAAGCCCAGTTGCCTCTTGGAAAAAAAGCACCTTTGGGACAACCATGGCCGGGGGGATGGAGCAGCTCCGTAGACAGTGCAAGAATCACATCAGCACGACCAGCTGAAAAGCACTTGCCCTCCTGCAGGAAAAACGAGACCTTCGCAAAGGACCCTCACCTCCGCTCCCGTCTATTAATGCCTTCACGGGTCCCGCGACGTCCACTGCGGCCGAAGAATTGGAAGGGAGCGAGGAAGGGGTCGCTAAAGCAGGAAGGGGGCTTGGGCTGACCTTTCCATCTGGAGACGAGAGGAAAGCAAATAGTTAGGTCATGATATCGTTACATCTCCCAGATCTGGGTAGACTGCTAAATCTGGACCTTGTAGGTCATCTAGTCCAACCCCTCCACCCAACCAGGAGGCCCTACACCAGTGATGGCTAACCATTTTGCCATCGCGTGCCAGTAAGGGGGGGGGCGGGGGAGGTTCACGTGCGTGCGTGCCCACACCCATAATTCTCTGCGCCCTGCCCCGTGCATGCGCGTGTGACCCCCCTCCCCCCCACTCCTGGCACACAATGGCCTGGTAGGCCTGTTTTTCTTTCTGGCTCCAGATCCTCTCTATGCATCTGGGGAGGGCGAAAACAGCCTTCCCCACCCGCTCAGAGGCCCAGAGAAGCTCTGGAGGCTGGGGACAGCAAAAAAGTCACTTCCTGTCCAAATGGAAATTGGGAACTTGGCTGTTTCAGACCTCCGAGGGGGTGGGGAAGGCTGTTTTCACCCTCCCCAGATGCATAGAGAGGATTTGGAGTCAGGTGAGAAAGAAAAACAGGCTTTCCCCACCCCCCAAATCCTCTGGAGGCAGGAAACTGGCTGTTTTCCTACTTCTGATGGGCCCAGAAGGCCCGAAAATCAGCATGCACATGCTGGACCTGAGCTGGTGTGCCAGGCGACATGGCTCCTCGTGCCACCTGTGGGAGTCCCTTGGGAGTTGGGCGGCATAGAAATGTGATAAATTAAATTAAATTAAATCAAATCAAATCAAGGCCCTACACCATTTCTGACAGATGGCACTCCAGTCTAATCTTGAAAGCTTCCAGTGATGAAGCTCCCATAACTTCTGAAGGGAAGCCGTTCCATTGGTTGATGGTTCTCACTTGTTATTTATATTTTTATAACCAAGCTACTACAATGAAATAGCAACAGCACTTAAGACTTATATACCGCTTCACAGTGCTTTGCAGCCCTCTCTAAGCGGTTTACAGAATCAGCCTATTGACCCCTATTGAGACCCTATTATCAGGGGTGTCCAACCTTGGAACTTTTAAGACTGGTGGACTTCAACTCCCAGAATTCCCCAGACAGCATGAGAGTTGAAGTCCACCGGTCCTCAAGTTCCAAGGTTGGACATCTCTAATGTAGGGTGTTAGGATATGGTTTGAGCCTAACAAGTTGTCCAGGCAATATATGTGTTCTGTGACTTTAATATGAATATCTATTGTGTAATTTTAAGGCTTTAATGCTGAGTCATGCTGTAATTAGGTAATGACTGGTTGTGAGAGTATTTAAGCAAGGTACTGTAACGTGTTCAGTTGCTGCTATGATATGCTGCCGTTGATGATGAAGCTGCTATGATATGCTGCCATAATGAGGAGTTGCTATCTGCTAATCATCGTTGGATGGATCTGCAACCATCCTGGTTTGTGAACCAGAGTGAGTTTGTTATTCTAACCAACTACTGTTTGTTGGGTAAGAAGATATCTGTAACTACTGGACTGATTTAACTGGCAAAGACTTGGAATTTGTTTAAAGACTATGAGACTGTTTTTTTCTACTATAAAGTAAGCTTTTGATAAACCAGTTTGCATATCTCTTATTCATCGCTCTCAGCAACGTTTCCTTGTGCATTTACTCTGCTGGTTGGTAACACAACACCAATATCCTTAACATAGGGTTTCACGCTTGAGCAGGGGGTTGGGCTAGATGACCTCCAAGGTCCCCTGCGCCCTACAACATTCCAGACAAATGGCCATCCAGTCTCTTCTTAAAAGAGTTTTTTTTTTAAAAAAACCTTGCCTTTGGAAACAGAGGGGCTTTTACTCAGGATTTCTGGCGGGGGGGGGGGCAAATGCCCAGAGCTCCCCCCAGTCACCTCTTTACTCACCTGGAGGTGGGGCTGACGAACAAAAACCATGGGCGGGGGCTACGGCAGAGCCTCCTTCCCCTACAGCCGCTGGGTGAGGCGTGAGTGCCCATGTGGCAGAGACAGGGGAGTCCGCTGCGCCCAGATCTGTAGCTAGCAGAGGCCCGATCGGCGCCTGAGTGTTCTTCTGTGGCCACGCCATGGCAGCTTCCAGACTGAAGCAAGAACTGGGGAGCGAGGCCAGCAGGGTGGTGACGGGCACGGCGACCTTGTGGGGGCACGAGACAGGTCCTGCGGCGTTCTCCGTTTTCACGATGGCGCCAGCCACGTGGTTGAGGAGCCCGCAAGCCGCCGGAGGAGTGGTGGGTCTTGGCCAGGGCTGCTGCCGGTGAGACAAGGACCCGCCCTGCCCGGTCAGCCTGGGCGAAGCGGGCACGGAGGCCTCGCCGTAGAAGCTGGGGCCGTTGATCTTCACCTCTGCGGCGCCAAGGCCGTTCGACGTCCCGCAGGGGGAAGGTTTCTTGGGCCAGTCTGCGGAGGAAGGGTAGGGGGTCTCGTCCTGCAAGGAGTTCTGAGGGATGAGCCCCGAGGTGCAACTGGGAGGGGGAGCGTTGGGCTTGTCCGTCGCCTGGTACGGACTGGCGAGGGAGCCGTCAGCCGCCAGCACCGGCTTGATGTCCCCTTTCTCCACCTGCTCCGGGTCCCAGGAAAAAGGGGCCTGCTTGGCCGATAAGTGTTTGAGGATGCTGCACTGCAGGGCCACGATGCTACACAGCCACTGAAACAGAAAGGACGGCCACAGGTCAGAGGTCAGGAAGGAGGGTCGACGGTCAGCTCTGCCCAGCCTTGCTGCCCCCACTTCGGTCCGGCCGTTTGTTGATGGGGCTTGTCTGGTGTTGCAAACCGACCAGAGGGAGCTGTAAAACGCCACGGGGCGGTACACAGGCAGTCCTCGACTTATGATGACAATTGAGCCCAATGTTTCCGTCACTAAACGAGGCGGTGAATTTTGCCCCGTCTCGCGACCTTTTTCACCGCAGTTGTTGCGAATCCCTGCAGCTGCGAAGTTAGTAACGGGGTTCTTAAGTGAACCTGGTTTCCCCGTTGACTTTGCTTTCCAGAAGGCCACAAAAGGGGGGGATCATGTGACCCTGGGACGCCGCGACCGTCGTAAATACGAGCCAGTGGCCGGGCGTCCTGAGTTTTGATCATGTGACCGCAGGGATGCCGCACCGATTGTGTGAAAAAAAATCCTAATTCACTATTTGCAGGGCCGTTGTAACTTCGAACGGTCACTAAATGAATTGTTGCAAGTCAAGCACTTCGTGTCTTAAGCGGTGTTGCTATAGTCCAGGAACTCTGCGTCCCTCGGCCTCCAGAAGCAGCAGAGGGAGGTGTGTCTGGATTCAAGCAGGAGTTCCTTCCTGGGAGAGAGCTCTCACCCTCTTCCCAAAACAGGAGTCACTAAATGAGGAGCCCTGCTGGCATCTGCCAAACGGCCATGAAATCGGAAGGCGTTTCCCTCTGACCAGGGTCCCCTCCTGTGGCCAGAGCTGCCACAAACTGTCTCTGAATGTGGCGTTTCCTCTTCTGGGAAGTTTTTGCACCAAGCAAAAAGCTATTTTGACTCACCGGCCCTTTGAAATCTGTTTTAAAATGCTGGCCCTTCATTTCTTATTACAACCGACTTACAACCATTCATTCAGTGACCGTCCGAAGTTACAGCAGCAGTGAAAAAGGCGACTTACAACCTGTTTTCACACTTACGACCAGCTGTAAAGTCACACGGTCAAAATTGGTCACAATGATCGAAATCCGATCACAAAATTGGTCACATGATGAAAACCCCCCAAAAAATTGGCCACTGGCATGTACTTATGACGGTCCCAGGATTACGTGATTCCCCCCCTCCTCTTTTTTTAAAAAAATTGATTTATATGCCGCCCTTCTCCGGAGACTCAAGGCGGCTTACAATGCGCTAAGCAATAGCCTTCATTCTTTTGTATATTTATACAAAGTCAGTTTATTGCCCCCACAAACTGGGTCCTCAATTTACCTACCTTAGAAAGGATGGAAGGCTGAGTCAACCTTGAGCCTTGGCGAGATTCGAACCAGCAGTAATTGCAGGCAGCTGGATGTTAAATGCTGCCTTAGGAGGCATTAGCCTCCTACGCCACTCAGGCTCCTAATTTTGTGACTGAACAGAGTCAATGGGGAAGCCACTTAACAACCGTGTGGCTAACTTAACAACGGCAGAGATTCGCTTAACAGCCGTGTCGACAAAGGTCGTAAAACGGGGCAAAGCTCTCCTATCCACTGTCTTGCTTAGCAGTGGAAACGCTGGGCTCGATTGCGGTCGTACGTCGAGGACCATCTACATTCCAAACCCACTCCATGGTTCCCTTTTGCTCTTCTAGCAGTCCCTCAAAGCCGACTAAGGAAACTCCCTGGGGCAGAGGTGATGATAGGGGTCGACCCCCCATCGACCGTCCGTCGAGGGAAGGAGACTGGCCCCACTGATTTTCTGAGGGTGCTGGGAGGACTCAGCTTGCTCTGTTGCCCCAGCTCTGAGACCCAGACGGGGGGGGGCGTCTGATGCAGCCTGGCAGGAGGGCGACCCATCCCGCCCCCAATCTGCAACAACACGTGGCTTGCTAGCCGTTTTACCTCTTGCTGTTCCGACTGGGCGGCTAAGTGCTGGGAGGGGCTGCCAGGGGGCTTCTGCAAAGACCCCTCGGAAAAGCCATTGCAAATCAGCTCCCCGTCCCGGATGGCCGCGGGCGCCATTAATGCTGGTGGGATCCGATACTGGGACTTGATGGCCTCTGGGACCTGCCGGGCAAAGAGAAGCGGAGGAGAGAAGTTGGCACAGCCATCGGAGGATGCCTGTCAGCCTCCACTTTTACTGCTTTGGCTGCCATAAGAAACGGGAGGGGGGAGAGCTAGGGGGCCGGGGGCGGGGGGGAAGCGTGCTGGAGGACTTTGGAAGAAATGAAACTGAATCTTTGAAGCTGCTGTAGGGTCAACCGTCGTGGCATTCCTGATTGATGACGCTGCCAGACGTGTGCTTCCACCTGACCCCTGGGAGACCTTTGGATTGGATGATTTACGATGGACAGTGGGAGGGGACGCTTTCTATATGCAATTTTCACGCTTATTGCCTTTAATTTCAGCTTTCCTGGGTTGCGTTCACTTCATTTCCTAGTAAAAGTACCTTTCTCTATAAATCATGGAGTTTGGGTCATTCTTTCCTGGACTTTGAAGGAAGCACACCTGACAGTGCCCTTCCGAGCGGCAAGGCTGCCATCTCCTGGCAGAACCAGGGCATTGCAAGTCAGCCTGCAAGGATTGCTGGGATCACCCAACGCGGGGTGCCACCTCATAGTTTCAGCCTTGAGGGCAGCCTGCCATAAAACATGGGGGGGAGGGGGAGGGGAGCAGTAGGGAGGGGGAGGGGATGATAGAAAAACGAAACCAACCCAAGAGCCCTCCGGATATCTCAAAAGAGGTGCCAGACAGACCTCAGAAAACAACATGAGGGTCCTCTCTCTGAGCTTGCTCGTTTTCTTGAAGACGTTTCATGACCCATCTAGGGAACATCATCAGTGCTAGTAAGGAGTGGGGTTGGAGGAGGAGGATTGCGAGGTCCTTGGCGCTCTCTGAGCTTATTTTTCTTGCAGGCATTTCATGACCCAACTAGGTAACATCATCAGTGCTAGTAAGGAGTGTGGTTTGCTGTCCGTTTATACTCTGGTAGAGCTTGCCCAGTCAGCGCTGGTGGTCCGAGAGATTCTTTGGTTGGGCTATTTGCTGTTGGCTTCTTTGGCAGTTTCTTGATTGGGGTATTCCAATCCAGTACTAGCACTGATGATGTTCCCTAGTTTGGGTCATGAAACGTCAGCAAGAAAGGCCAGCCAGTTCGGAGAGCACCAAGGACCCCTCATGTCAAACCTTGAGCTACAAATATGCTCCTTTACTGTTACCAAAACAACTCATTTGAACTTGATTGGACACTAGAAAGATGACCAGGGAGGAAGGCGTGAAACAAGGGGGAAAGGAACAGAATGAACCAGTTGGAGGGGACCTTCAAGGTCTTCTAGTCCAACCCCCTCTGCTCAGAGAAATTTCAGACGAAGGGTTGTCAGGTCTCTCTTTAACCTGGCCTTGTGTGGGAATCTTCAGATCTGGCTTTCCTATGCTGCAAACCAATTAGCTTTAGTAAAAGTATACCTTTCGCTGCAAATGGGAGTCGAGGGTCTTTCTTCCCTAAAGGTGCAAGCTGGGACAAGCCTGACATGGGGGTTTCCTACCTTCAGACCCTTCCTCTTCCCCGACTGGACCACTCGGCGGTTGGGTGGGTGCTTCTTGTGGATCCGGTTCAAGAAATCCACCTTCACCGCGTGCTGCGAGATGGTGTCCTGGAAGCGGTCGAACACCTGACACCGGTTGCTCAGCGTCATGTTCTTCTGGTTCAGCTGAAAGAGACGGAGCGGCCTAAGGGAAACCGGCCGGCCATTGCTCCCCCGCAACCCTCTCCCCCCGCAGCCCCCCCTGACCACGAGGCGAGACCCTGGCTTACCACCACATGCTCAATGTGATTGGGGCACATCCACCTGCCCAGCGGCATGGCTGTCAGGGGGGGCTCCAGGCAGTCCATGTGAAAGAGTAGAGGGCAGTAGTCACACTGGATCAGAGGGGCCACTCGGCAGCTCCTGGAAAAGAATACCAGGAATCCTTACTCCATGGGGAACGTAGAAGAGGGGGGACGTCCTCTTATGCTTGGCCTGTTCCGGTGGTCACTCACGCTTCCCACCCTGTGACGTCCTGTTCATCTGGGAGACAGGGGCTGATGGGAACTGGACCTCAACCCTGTGGCAAGCTCCTCTGGTAACGTCAGAAGGAACTTCACTTGGGACTTCCCCAGTCGTGGGGAAGCAGAAGGAGAGGCATTCCACCAGAGGATTCCGAAGGAAAGGACCTCGGAGGTCTTCTATTCTCATCCACTGCTCAAGCAGGAGGCCTTACACCAGTGGTGAAATCAAAATTTGTTTCTACTGGTTCTGTGGGCATGGCTTGGTGGGGGGTAATGTGACTGGGTGGGCGTGGCCATTGTTTTTTCTTTTAAAACCATTTTTTCTACAACCTCTTCGGCGAAGAGGTTGTAGAAAAAATGCTTTCAAAAGGCTCTGACGATCCCAGCTGAGTTGCCTGATCGGCAGAGGCTTTTTTTCCTTTTAAAAGCCTCTGCCGATCAGGCAACTCAGCATGGATCGTCAGAGGCATTTAAAGAAAAAAAAAAGCCTCTGCTGATTAGGCAACTCAGCTGACGATCCCTTTGACGATCCCAGCTGAGCCGCACGATCATCAGAGGCTTTTTTTTTTTTTTTTTTACTTTTAAAAGCATTTTTTTGGCCGAAGAGCTTGTAGAAAAAATGCTTTTAAAAGAAAAAAAGAAAGAAAAAGAAAAAGCCTCTGATGATTGTGTGGCTCAGCTGGGCATGGGGGGGGGGGGCAGGGATTTTTGCTACCAGTTCTCCGAACCACCCGCCTCCATCGCTACCGGATCGGGCGATCCGGTCTGAACCGGAAGCATTTCACCCCTGCCTTACACCTTTCCAGACAAATGTTTCTCCAAGTCTCTTCTTCAAAAACCTTCAGTGATGGAGCAGCCACAACTTCCTGATAAAGGAGAATATTTGTGTCTTAAGCTTGAAATGAGGAGTCCTTGGTGCTCTCCGAGCTTGGTTGTTTTCTTGCAGATGTTTCATGACTAGCTAATATCATGAGTGCTAGTATCGATGGTGTTACCTAGTTTAGGTAACAAAACATCTGCAGGAAAACAACTGTGTCCAGAGAGCACTGGGGGCCCACAACTTCTGGGGGAAAGCCATTCCACTGACTGGTTCTTCTCCCTGTCAGGAAATTTCTCCTTAGTCTTAGTTCCAGGTGGGTTCTTTCCTGGAGGGGCCAGGCCAGCGAGGAGGGAACCTTAAGCTCAGGTGAAGGCAGGGCATCGCTTGGGATGGGAGGGAGGGAGGTTTAAAGGTATTGGAAAGAGGGCGTGTGGGGGTACGTGCAGTGCTGCTGAGCTCCTGAAACGGAGAACACCCCCTGTTCCCAGGTGCAGATATAAGACCCCCGGCCCAAGCCCAGCCGATACCTGCTGCAGGTGAAGCAGACTTTCACTGGCAGGGGAACCAAACCATTGTGGTCCAGCTCATGCTGTGCTTTCTTGACATTCTTCCCGGAGGTCTCTTCCTTTCTTCTTCGCTTACTAGTACCTGGCAGGGCAGAACAGGAAGTGAGTCGCTCTGGGGGTGGGATGGGTGGTCTCTAAATTTGATAGACCACAAATGCGCACACACACACACACAGAAAGAGAGACAGGATAGATGACAGGTGATAGATCTCTAAATGTGATGCACACAAGCAGACAGAAATAAATAGATGATAGGTATGTAGGTGATGATATATAAATGGCTCTTTAAATTTGATACACACAGGGAGGAGATATAGAGATAGATCCCTAAACTTGATACACACAAATACACACAACACACACACACACAGAGTGTCAGCGTTCCAGAAAAGCACAGAGCTGATACAGAGTGCATAGATGACAGATAGATCCCTAAATTTGAGACATATAAACATACATCCACCCAGGGGATGATAGATGATAGATAAGATCTCTAAATTTGATACACACAAGCAACACAGACAGAGATAGATGGATGGATGATATGTAGGTAGGTAGGCAGAGACAGACATAGATGGACAGACAGATAGATGAGATGGATGATAGACAGGCTGATACAGAGATACAGATCTTGATAGATATATAGATGACAGATGATAGACAGACAGACAGACAGATAAGGCTAGCAGATACTGGGGATCCGAAGGGGGAAATCTGTGCCTGCCCACCCTCAAGTGCAGGGGTGGGCAATGATGGCCACCTATATTACCTGTGGACTTCAACTCCCAGAATCCCTGAGTCAGCAGGAAGTCCACAGCTCGTAAAGGGGGCCATTGTTCCCCAACACTCCTCAAGAACAAGACCGCCCTGCTTGGCTCAACCACCGGACCCATGTTCCTGGTCCGGGCAATGCCGGAAGCCAAGCAGTAGCCCCCCAGGACGTTCCTCTGGTCCTCTGCCCAGCCCCTTGGAAGGAGCTGCTACACCTCAGGCCGCCGGGCGGTGCTGCCGCTCCCTCACCTGGCAAGGCCGTAGTGCAGGTGAGCTCATTGGGCAGCTGGAACTGGGTGGGGTTCCTTTCCATGGCGGCCGCGATGAGCAGCTCGAAGGGTCGCTTCAGGTGGGGCTGCCCACCCTCGGCTTCCGCCCCGGGGGCCGAGTCGTCGTCCACGTCGATTATGTCCTCGTCCACGTCGTTCTGCTCCGAGTTGGGGGTGTCTGTGCTGGTGTTGGAGGTCGGGGTGCCGGGCCGGCTCGCTCTGCGCTCCAAGAGCCGGGAGTGGGGAAGGGTCCGGAGGCTCCCACCGCCCGCCCGGTCCAAGTAGTCGGCATCGCTGGTGGGAGACGAGGTCCTCTTGCCGGATTTGTCAACCAAGCCATTCATGTGACCGAGTTCCTTCTTCTGCTCTCTCTTCTGCAAGGCACAAAGCAGCGGTCAGTCTCCCCGGGGAAGCCCCTCGGCACTCTGTGTGTGTGTGTGTGTGTGTGTGAGAGAGAGAGAGAGAGAGAGAGAGAGAGAGAGAGAGAGAGAGAGAGAGAGAGAGAGAGAGAGAGGGAGGGAGGGAAAGAAAAAAGAAAGAAAGAGAGGGAAAGAAAAAAGAGAACAACAGAGGGAGGGAGAGAAAGAGAAAGACAGAGAGCAAAAGAAAGAGACAGAGCGAGAAAGAGAAAAAGAGAGAGAAAGAGGAAAAATAGAGGGAGAGAGAAAGAGACAGAAAATATCTCTCCCCAGAACCCCCAAAAAGTCACTGTGGGGGCTGTTTCGTGACAGTTTTTCTGTGGACACAGGTATTCCTTGACATATGACTACAATTCAGCCTAATTTTTTCTTTGCTAAGCAAGACAGTTTTAAAGTGACTTTTGCTCATTTTTTACGACCTTTCTTGCCACCGTTATTAAGTGAATCACAGCAGTTGTTACGTTAGTCACGTGTTTGTTAAGTGAAACCTGGCTTCCCCACGGTCTTCGCTTGTCAGAAGGTCGCAAAAGGGGATCACGTGACCCTGGGGGACATTGCGACCGTCCTAAAGATGAGCCAGTTGCTAAGCATCAGAATTTTGATCACCTGACCCTGGGGAGGCTGCAACGGTCGTAAGTCTGAAAAATGGACATAAATTGATTTTTTTCAGTGGCAACTTTGAATGGTCACTAAATGAACTGTTGTAAGTCGAGGACTACCTGTACAGGACTACTTCAACTTATAACCAATTGCTTAGTGACCGTTTGAAGTCACAGTGGCCCTGAAAAAAAAAGAAAAAAAAGAAGTAACTTAGAACCAATTTTCACACACTTGTTGAATTCCCTGAGTCAGGTGATCAAAATTCAGGCACTGGTCAACAGATTTATCTATTTGATTGATTGATTGATTGATTAATTGATGGTTGCTGCGTTCCAGGGTCATGTGACACACACACACCCCGGACCCTTCTCAGGTGGCTTCTGACGAGCGAAGTCAATGGAGGAAGCCAGATCTGCCTGACAACTGTGTGATTTCCCTTAACACCCGGAGGGATCCGCTTAACAACCATCGTAAAAAGGTTGCAGAATGGGGCAAAAGCTGACTTAACAACCGCCTTGCTTAACAACGGACATTTTGGGTAGTTTAAGTCGAGGATTACCTGCACTGCCTCGTAGTCGAGTACTGGCTGGGCAGTTTGAAACCAGCAATAAAGGAGAATATTTGCAGCTCAGGGGTTGAAACGAATGATTTGTATGTGAGGGTGTGGGGGCTATAATGAGTGTCACAATCACACAATGGACTGGAGAGAGTGTGTGTGTGTGTGTGTCATATTCCAGGGCTTAACCAAGACCTTCCCCAGATTCTACCAGCCCCTTTTCAGGATGCAAAGTAGGAAGGGTTCCAGATGGAGAAAAGACCCCGGGTGAAGAAGGAAGGAAGGAAGGAAGGAAGGAAGGAAGGAAGGAAGGAAGGAAGGAAGGAAGGAAGGGCTGATGGAACCCAACAGCCTTACTCGCTTCCAGGCAGGTATTGGCGCAACTTGTTGTAACCACACACAGCCTCGTCTCTCAGAGAAGGCCAGCGGGTCCTCAGGCCGGGGAAGGTGGAACAGGAGGAAGGCCAAACAAGGGGCTCTTTGATTCAAGAGGGAACACCAGGCGTGTGTGTGTGTGTTTCTGTGTGTCAAGTCCCTCTAGGAGGGAGGCAGGCGATTCCTCAATTGGATGGATGGATGAAATGAATATAGACAGAGAAAAATAGACCAGGTGAAGATAGATAGACTATAGATAGAGAGAGAGAAAGAGAGAGACCAAGGGTAGGTAGGTAGGTAGATGGATGGGTGGTGGATGGATCAAATGAATAGAGAGATAGACTAGGTCAGTGATGGCTAACGTGCCAAAAGTGGGGGGAGAGCAGGGGGGACACATGCATGCATGCCCACACCCCATAATTCAATGCGCCCCCCCCATGCATGCGCGTGCCACCCTCCCCACTCCTTATGCTTTTGGCACGCGATGGCACGGTGGGCCTGGCAGGCCCATTTTCTTGGAGGCTTTCTTGGAGCCTGGGGAGGGCGAAAACGGCCTTCCCCACCCCCATGGAGGCCCTCCGGAGGCCGGAAACGATCCATTTCCCAACTTCCAGTGGGCCTGGAAGGCCCAAAAATCAGCTGGTGCATTCGTGTCGGAGCTGAGCAATGGGCAATGCTCGTGTGCCCACCGATATGGCTCTGGGTGCCACCTGTGGCATGCGTGCCATAGGTTCGCCATCACGGGACTAGGGGAACATAGACAGACTATACACAGAGAGAGAGTGGGTGGGTAGGTAGATACCATAGATAGATAGATAGATAGATAGATAGATAGATAGATAGATAGATAGATAGATAGATAGATAGACAGACAGACAGACAGACAGATAGATAGATTGATTAGGTAGGTAGGTAGGTAGACAGACAGAAAGACAGACAGACAGACACACACACACACACACACACACAGACATGATGGACTGAATAGAGACAGACTAGGTAAAAAGAGACAAATAATGTATATATATATAGTCTACACACACACATATATATAGACCAAAAGAAGATATAGATAGATCTGATACAGAGACAGCGAGACCAGGTGAAGACAGACAGATGATTTCTAGAGAAAGACAGACAGAGAGAGATAAAGTGAACAGACAGATAGAGAAAGGAACCAGGTGAAGAGAAAGAGAGAGAGAGAGAGAGAGAGAGAGAGAGAGAGAGGGAGGGAGGGAGGGAGGGAGGGAGGAAAGAAAGAATCTACTCTGGAGACTAAATTGGAACAGCAGCAGGAAGCCGGAAACAGTGCCTCCCAGGTGCCAGGGGTCCCAGGACTGGGAGGAAACCTCTGGTCATCTCCACTTGTAGCAGGCTCTGCTGGCTGGCCGTGCTGCTTTCCCTTCAGGCTGGGGGGAGGGACTATTTGCATTCGGCCCCTCCGCTGACACGTTGGAGCCCAGCCCAAGCGCTTCCCCTCACCCCCCCGCGTATCCCCCCTCCCCAGGAGCCCACGAGGTGCCCCTCATTCTTTTCCTGCCGCTGCTGCTATGGAAACAAGGGGAGGCCACTCCATGCTTTTTGAACTTGTGGGAAGGAAGCGGGGGCTTGGCAAGGGAAGCGCCCACCGGAAAGGGGGAAAGGCCGGTGCCAGCATTGGTGGATCAGTGCCAGCGTGCCCCGCCCGCAGCTGCAATGGGCCCAAGGAGGCGGAGAGCCTGGCCTTCTTGAGTGAAGCTGCCTGCAGCTGATCTACAACGTGGAAGGGGTTATTCCCAGGCTGCACTTTACTCCAGTAAGTTACTCCTTGGTGTGTGTGTATGTTGTAGTTTATTTATAAAATTGTCTCAGGTTGACTCAGCCTTCCATCCTTCAGAGGTCGGTAAAATGAGGACCCAGATTATTGGGGGGGGGGGGGCAACAGGTTGCCTCTGTAAACTGCTTAGAGAGGGCTGCAAAGCACTTTGAAGCAGTATATAAGTCTAAGTGCTATTGCTCCTTCCTTCCTTCCTCTCCCTTTTCCCCTTCCTTTTTTCTCTCTTTTTCCCCTTTCCTTCCTTCCTTCCTTCCCTCCTTTTTTTCTTTCTTTCTCTCCCTCCCTTTTCTACTTCCTTCCCTTCCCTTCCTTTCCCCCCCCCACTTCCCTGGTGGCACAATTGTTAAAATGCAGTATTGCAGGCTAACTCTGCCAACTGCCAGCAGTTCGATCCTGATCAGCTGAAGGTTGACTCAGCCTTCGGTCCTTCCGAGGTTGCTAAAATGAGGAGCCAGATTGCCGGGGTCCGTAAACAGCTGAGAGAGGGCTGTAAAGCACTAGGAAATGGCATATAAGTCTAAGCGCAATTGCTAGATTTTCTTACTATTTATAACACACTATCCCCCTTAAGAATGAGGGGCAAAAAAAGAAAAGAAAAGAAAAGAAAGAAAAAGATGTGGTCCTTTCAAAGAGATTTTTTTTTTGTCTGCTGCAAAAATACCAGCTGTGCTTTTTCTAGGCTTATTTCCTTACAGCTGTTGGGAGCCATTCTTCCTCTTCCAGAGGGAGAGGAGAGGAAAGAGGTGTGTGTGTGTGTGTGTGTGTGTGTGTGTGTGTGTGTGTGTGTATCCGGATGCCCAAAATCTCTTTACCTTCCGGCGCACGGTGCAGCGATGGCACATCCATTCCCCGGGAGGCAGCATCTCCTCGCTCAACGGAGGGTTGCTGTGGGAGGAGACAAAAAGCACAAGTGAGTTGTGTACGTTCTGGAACCTTCGCAAAGGTTGTGCTGAGATTAGACACAGGTCGTGACGAGCAGAGTGGGCCCTTCCGCCTGGCTGCTTCAGCGTCCTGCTTGGATCCTCAAGCTCTGGGTAGTTCGGGAATGCCCTCTTTTGCCCGGGAGAGAGGAATTCTCCCCAGCTATTTTTTTTTTTTAATTATTCATTGGTATCCAGCCTTTATTATCATTATTATTATTACTACTACTACAAATAACTCAAGGTGCCAAACATATCCAACATCTCTCCCTCCTCCTATTTTCTCCACAACAACCCTGTGAGGTGGGCTTGAGAGGGAGAGATTAGCTCCAGCAACAGAACTAGAACTCACTGACTCCTGGTGGTTAGCTCAAAGTCATCCAGCTGTCTTTCAAGCCTAAGGCGGGTCTAGAACTCTCCCTCCTGGTGATTGGCCCAAAGTCACACAGGCAGCTTTCATGCCTAAGGCAGGACTAGAACTCCCAATCTCCTGGTGATTGGCCCAGTCACCCAGCTGGCTTTCATGCCTAAGGCGGGACTAGAACTCACCATCTCCTGGTGATTGGCTCAAAGTCACACAGGCAGCTTTCATGCCTAAGGCGGGACTAGAACTCACCCTCTCCTGGTGATTGGCCCAAAGTCACCCAGCTTGCTTTAATGCCTAAGGCGGGACTAGAACTCACCCTCTCCTGGTGATTGGCTCAAAGTCACACAGGCAGCTTTCATGCCTAAGGCGGGAGTAGAACTCACCATCTCCTGGTGATTGGCTCAAAGTCACACAGGCAGCTTTCATGCCTAAGGCGGGACTAGAACTCACCCTCTCCTGGTGATTGGCCCAAAGTCACCCAGCTTGCTTTCATGCCTAAGGCGGGACTAGAACTCACCATCTCCTGGTGATTGGCTCAAAGTCACACAGGCAGCTTTCATGCCTAAGGCGGGAGTAGAACTCACCCTCTCCTGGTGATTGGCCCAAAGTCACCCAGCTTGCTTTCATGCCTAAGGCGGGACTAGAACTCACCCTCTCCTGGTGATTGGCCCAAAGTCACCTGACTGGCTTTTGTATCTAAGGCGGGGACTAGAACTCACTGTCCCCTGGTGATTGGCCCAAAGTCACCCAGCCGGCTTTCATGGCCAAGGCAGGACTTGAACTCAGTGTCTCCAGCTTTTTAGTCCGGTGCTTTAACCACTACACCAAACTGTTCCTCCTATCAGAAACTTCCAAGGGCCTGGACTCCTTTCTCTGTACTGCCGAAGGATGCTGCTACCTGGTTTGCTCCTTTCCCAGAGTTCTCTCCCAAGCACCCTGTGATCACAAGTGCCCCCTGGGACTGGTCACCTTAAACCTCTTATTAGTGACCAAAGGCATCCATGATTTTTTTCCAAGGTCAACACTGCGGCCCCTTCCGAGGGTGGCCGACATTGCTCATCCCTGAGCTGCCCAGAGCAAGCCTTGCAGAGTAAGGAGACAGCAGGAGTCCCTCCACGAAAAGAATGACTTTTGACCCCTTTTCACACTTATGACCGTTGCAGCATCCCCCATGGTCACGTGATTTGCATTTGGATGCTCGGCAGATAACTCACAGTTATGACTGTCGCAGTGTCCCGGGGTCATGTGATCCCATTTTGTGACCTTCTGATGAGCAAAGTAAAAGGGGAAGCCAGTTGTGATCCACTTAACAACTATGCCAAGAACGGTCGTAAAATGGGGCAAAGCATAACTTACAAAATTTCTCAGTTAGCAACATAAATTTTGGGCTCAATTTTGGTCGTAAGTCACCACGTTGCAAAAAAGATGTTGAGACTTTGGAAAAAGTGCAAAGAAGAGCAACAAAAATGACTAAAGGCCTGGAGAATAAAATAGGTGAAGAACGGTGGCAGGATTTGGGTTTGGCCAGTCTAGAGAAGAGAAGGACTGGGGGGGACATGAGAGCAGCAGTCCAGTATTTGAGGGGCTGCCCAAAAAAGGAGTTGGGGGTCAACCTGTTCTCCAAAGCACCTGCAGGCAGGACAAGAAACAACGGATGGAAAATCATCAAGGAGAGAAGCTACCTGAAATTAAGGAGAAACTTCCTGACAGTGAGGACAATTAACCAGTGGAACAGCTGGCCACCAGAAATCGTGGGCGCTCCATCACTGGAGGTTTTTAAGAAGAGACTAGACAGCCAGTTGTCTGAAATGGTCTAGGGTCTCTTGCCAGAGCAGGGGGCTGGAATAGAAGACCTCCAAGGTCTCTTCTGGCTCTATTCTGATTCTGAAACAATGGATGGAAACGAACCAAGGAGAGAAGCAACCTGGAATGAAGGAGAAACTTCCTGACAGGGAGGACAATCAACCTCACTGGAACAACTTGCCTCCAGAAGTTGTGGGGGCTCCATCACTGGAGGTTTTTAAGAGGAGACTGGACAGTCACCTGTCTGAAGTGGTCTAGGCCTAGGGTTTCCCACTTCAGCAGGGGGTTGGACTAGAAGACCTCCGAAGTCCCTTCCAGCTCTATTCTGATTGACTGACTTCCTATACTCAGGATTTCAGCTGCTTTTGTCTCTTAGGCGAAAGGCCACACATCTACCAAGGCCGGACTACAAAGCAAACTTCACGCTCACTGTTGTGAGTCCCTGAGAACCAGCTGGGGATGTGGCTGGAAGCAACAATCCCCCCCACTTGCCTGCCAGACCCCAAAGCTGCTCCTCCTGTTTAGAATCAGCCACATTAACAATGCGGGAGGCAGGGAAGCCAGCAGCCATTTTGAGAACGGAGCTCGGGAATCAGGGAAACGAGCATGGCCGGCAGCCTCAAGAGCATTGTGAGAAACCCACACAGCGACTGCCCAGAAGAAGTCACAGCTGGAAAGCTGGAGGTGGCCTCGCTTGCCCTCCTGATTTCCACCCTGTCAAATTTCAGGGGTAATTAAAACAGCTCGCCCCAAATCCAGAACACGGCAAAGAAGGGTGAGCTGATTTTTTTTTTTTAAGGGTGTTTTTTTTTTCCATATGCAGTTTTCACAATCCCAATTAACACCCAATTAGAACAACTTTGAGGAAGATAGCAGCAATATGGAAATGTAGATACAATCATCCAGGCCAAAAGCATGTAAAAAAGATGAAATCATGGGAACTGGAACAAAGTTTATTAAACTGAGACGTTCCGTTACTCATCCAAGTAACTTCTTCAGTCAAAATAGGAAAAAAAAAAAATTGGCAAGGCGTACAGTCAGGGAGTCGTTGGAATGAACTAACTCTTGCAGGGGTTTCTCCCCAAAATGAAATGCATTACGTAAATGTAGACTCAATCGATTACTACATAGAAAGACAGCAGCAAAGTAAACCTGAAGTGGCATCTTGCTAGCAACGCTCAAATTATTTCACTGGTTGGCTGGAAGACGTCCAGGAAAAAAGTAGGGCCTACACTGAGTGCTACTAAGACGTTACTCAGTCATTCTCTCTGAAGCTTAACTGCTTTTACACAAGGGTTTTGCTAGAGGCCAGCTCTGCATGCACCAGTTAACACTTTCAGCCCTCGGATAAAAGGCGTCTAAGCTGCCTCCGCTGTCAGTGGGAAAGAATTTTGACAGGAGGTCCTGCAAAACACACAAAAGAGCTTCTTTCCGAGATTGTTACAGAAGCTCCGTGCTTCCTCCCAGGAAATGTGTGCTGGTAGGCTGCTAAGATTCAGGGCCGGAGGGCAGGGAGTGACGTCTTCCCATTGCGCCATGTTCTTCACAGGATGTGTGATGCATTCTGCAAATTTGTCACACAGACCAAAAAAAAAGACAGAGAGACAGAGAGAAAGAGAGCACTTCCTAAATCTGCCTGACTCTGAATTTATTTATTTTATTTTATTTTTATTTTATTAAATTTCTATACCGCCCTTCTCCCGAAGGACTCAGGGCGGTGAACAGCCACAAGATAAAACACATAAATACAAAAATTTAAAATGGATTAAAAACAAATTAAATAATTTGGCTGAATTTAAAATACCCCATAATTTAAAACAAATTAAAATTTACATTTAAAAAGGGGAGGAGATTTAGAATCACTTACAGAAGGTTAGTCCAACCTTGGGAACTTTTGAGACCTATGGACTTCAACTCCCAGAATTCCCCAGCCAGCAAGGGAGTTAATAACTTTTATTGAAAGGCGTACGTTTCCCTGAGCTATAGAGTTACAAGTCAAGTCAAGGTTTATTACAGTCAAAGACCAGAAGATCAGAGCAAGTTAAAAACACTCGAGGAATATCCAGTTTAAATTTCTAGAATACAATAATAAATAACAGGTAAAATCTGTTATTAAAATCACAACTTGGCATCCGATCGGTCAGTCGCACACGTGCAAAACACATCATGGCCTAACTATAATAACAAACCTTAACCTCTGAGGCCTGTAGTCATTAAATACGAAAATGCAGGAGAGAGTTAAAGCCAAAGGGTTTGCTGCATTAATTGTGTAAAATAGCTATGATGGATTAATCCCCTGGGGAATTCTGGGAGTTGAAGTCCACAGGTCTCAAAGTTCCCAAGGTCGCATTCCCCTGATTTATAGGCTTACACAATAATTTACATGGTAGCTTCTAAGGTGCTCAGAACTACGTTGCTTTTCCTGCAAAAACCAGGCCCACTTGCTGTTTTTTTTGGTAAGTGTGTGACCCATAAACCACTCAACACCCCCAAAAACTCATTTCTCCCACGGTCCTCATGGAGAACTCTGCCATCCTATCCCTGAGGCCTTGACCCACCCTGGTCTCTTTGCCCAAATCCTTCTGGGGGGGAAACATCTTTGGTTAGCTGTCCAGCGGGGCTCCGTGGTCACTGGGGGGTTGGGGTGGGCAAGGGCTGCCCCCAGGCAAGCATTTCTCTCCTGCTTTTGGGTGGAACTAGAGACAGGCAGAGAAGGCCTCTCTTCCCCAAAGACAGATGGCCAGAGTGCAGCTACAGAGTAGAGCATTTTGAGGGGGGTTCTGCGGACAGGAAGAGGCAAAGAAAGGAGAAACCTTAATAGAAGGGAATATATGTCCTTGATTTATAACCCATTCGTTTAGTGACCACTGAAACTCACAATGGCACTTATGACAAGAACTGTCTTGACTTATGGCCGTTTTTCACACTTATGACCATTGCAGAATCTCCAAGGTCACGTGATCAAAATTCAGACCCTTGGCAACTGACTTTATGACGGCTGCAGTGATCCCGGGGTCACGTCATCCCTTTTTGCGACCTTCTGACGAGCGAAGTCAATGAGGAAGCCAGATTCACTTAATAACCCTGTGACCCACTTAAGATCCACTTAACAACTGGGGTAAGAAAGGCCCCCCAAATAGGATAATATTCATTGTCTTGCTTGGCAACGGACGTTTGGAGCTCAATTGCGGTCGTAAGTCGAGGGCTGCCTGCATTCGGAGCTCGGGTTTGAACTGTGTGGTCCTTGGTGCTCCCCGAGCTGGGTGGATTCTTGTAGACGTTTGTGCAGTGCAACAGTACATTGATGGCATTGCCTAGTTTGGTAATGAGATGTCTGCAAGGAAACCGAGCCCAGAGAGCATCAAAGACTCCAAAGGAGAAATAGCAATCAGAATAATGGAGTTGGAAGGGACCTTGTAGGTCATCTAATCCACCCCCCCACCCAAGCAGGAGACTCTACTACACTATTTCTGACAGATCCCCCCCCCCCCACAAAAACCCCCATCTCTCCTTTAAGACAATCAACAAAAGCCAACTCTTGATAAAACGGTCTCTTTCTCAGAATAATCAGCAGAGCAATCTTGCTCCCAGAGGTGTCCAGTGTCGGCCACCAGCATCTTTATCTGGCTGCTGTGGTCTAACTGGTTGAGGCGTTCCTTGGAGGCCGGGGAGAACACATTTCACCTTCCAGACAGGCTCTATAATTAGGCTGCAAACCAATCAGCCACCGTTCAGGATGAAAGGCGATACCGAAATGAAACACGATACCCAGCGGCCGCCTTCGGCTCCTGCAAAACCAGGGGACTTTCAGAGAGGCCAAAGCCACAGAACCTGTTTCGTCAGACATCTGCCCCATCCTGCAGAAAACTCAGTCAACCTTCTCTTCAAGGAGAGAAGCAACCTAGAACAGGGGTCTCCAATCTTAGCAAACTTTAAGCCTGGCGGACTTCAACTCCCAGAATTCCCCAGCCAGCAAAGCTGAAGTCCGCCAGGCTTAAAGTTGCCAAGGTTGGAGACCCCTGACTTAGAACGAAGGAGAAATTTCCTGACAGGGAGAACAATTCACCCGTGGAACAACAACCTGCCTCCAGAAGTTGTGGGGGCTCCAACACTGGGAGTTTTTAAGACGAGGTTGGACAACCATTGGTCTGAAATGGTACAGGGTTTCCTGCCTAAGCAGGGTGAGTGGGTGGGTTGACGTTAGAATAGAATAGAGCTGGAAGGGACCTTGGAGGTCTTCTAGTCCAGCCCTCTGCTCAAGCAAGATAACCTATAGTATTTCAAATAAGTGGCTGTCCAGTCTCTTTTTAAAAACCTCCAGTGATGGAGCACCCACACTTCTGGTGGCAAGCTGTTCCACCGACTGTTCTCACTGTTAGGAAGTTTCTCCTTAATTCCAGGTTGCTTCTCTCTTTGGTTAGTTTCCAACCATTGTTTCTTGTCCTGCCTTCAGGGTGCTTTGGAGAATAAGTTGACCCCCTCTTCTTTGGGGCAGCCCCTCAAAATACTGGAACCCTGTTATGTTGCCCCTAATTCTCTTTTTCTCTAGACCGGCCAAACCCAAATCCTGCAGCCATTCTTCGTATGTTGCAGTCTCCAGGCCTTTGGTCATCTTAGTTACTCTTCTTTTTCCAAGATCTCAACCCGCCCTGAGTCTCCGGAGAAAGGCGGCATATAAATTGAACTAATAAATAAATAAACTCCTTTTTTTTAGTATGGTGACCAAAATTGGTTGCAGGATTCCAGATGTGGCCTTACTAAGGCTTTATAAAGCGGGCGCTAACACTTCACCTGATCTTGATTCTATGCCTCTGTTTATACAGGATTGCATTAGCGTTTTTGGCTGCTGTCGCGCACGGCTGGCTCATATTTAAGGGATTTTCTGCTAGGACTCCAAGGTCCCTCTCAGAGTTACTGTTTTTGAGCCAGGTCTCGCCTAATCTGGACTTGTACCTTTAGTTTTCCCTGCCTAAATGATGTGAAGACCTCCAAGGTCCCTTCCAACTCTGTTATTCTATATTCTAACCCCTCAAGAGGAGCAGAAACCACTGGAAACCCAAGGTGCTCACAGCTGCTGAGGTTTCATCTTCGTCAACAGGAAGCCCAGGAAAGGCCGCAGGCCGAGGGCTTCGTCAGACAAAGGCCCATCCTTCAGCCTCCCCTCCATTCAAACAGAAGTACAGAACCGCTGAGGGTGACTCAGAGCTGTTAGCTGGCACTAAATGATCTCTTAGTCAAGAGTTTCTTTTTTTTGTACCTCTCAGGAAACACCACCTCTTCTTCCTTTTGGCCACGCAAAAATTCCCCGCAGGAGCCACTGCACTCAACACAGTGCAGGGAGTCCTCGGCTTACGACTACAATTAAGATAACTTCATGGTCTTTCCTTTTAACGGCCTTTCCTGCCACGGTGAATTGCGGTTAAGTTAGTCACACCCTTCTGAAGGGGAATCCGGCTTTCCCCCGTGGACTTTGCCTGTCTGAAGGCCGCAAAAGGGGATCAAGTGACCCCGACATAAATATGAGTCAGTTGCCAAGCGTCCGGATTTTGATCACGTGACTGCGGGGATGCTGCAACCGTCGTAAGTGTGAATAAACAGCCCTAAGTCCCTTTCTTCAGTGCCATTCACCAATGGCCAAGTTTACCATTCGGTGAACTTTGAATGGTCGCTAAACGAACTGTTGTAAATTGAGGACTGCCTGCAGTCAGTCTCAGAGCCGATGTAATGAGAGACATTTGATAAAATAGATAAAACGAACAGGGGCTTGTGCGCATTCTGCAATCAGACACGAATGGGGCTCTCCCCTCCGGGCGGGAGCTGTGTGGTTTCGCCCTTAAGCCGCCGCTAAACCCGACATCTGTACCACATTACCTCTAAACTGGTATTAGTTCACCCCCCAAGTGTGCAAAAGGTTTAAGGATATTTGACTTCCTTTCAGTCTGCTGCGATAAATGTATTTTAAGGACGGTGTATGATTCAGACCTCTTGACGGCTTCCCCAGGAGGCCCCTCCCGGATCTATTTGCGTAACGGGTGGGAAACGTCTTGACACCCACTTAGCGCTATTCATGATTTGCTCCAGCAGGGCCCCCCCCTCCCTTCTGCCTTCCCCACGTGTGACGGGCCTGTTGGCCACATGAGAATGCGAAGAGGAAATTGCACAAAAGAGCCTGCAGCAGAACGCAACAAAGCTGTTGCGCTCAAGAGGCCGTGCCAAGTCACCAAGTCAGAGCAGATTCCAGAGCCGAAAGATGCGCCCGGAGGAGCCAAGAACTCAACGTGGCAAAGTCGTTTTTAGGCTCGGAGAAGCTTTGACTCTGCACCCGACCGTTGCAGGCCCAGAAACGAACAACAGAGGAAGGTCTTCTAGTCTAACCCCGTGCTCAAGCAGGAGACCCTATGCTGCCATTGCAGACAGTGTGGAATGCGGCAGCCTCCCAAATATTGGAATTATAGAAGAGAGATGGAAGGGACCTTAGAGGTCTTCTAGTCCAGCCCCTTGCTCAAGCAGGGGAGCCTATACCATTTCAGACAAGTGACTGTCCAGTCTCTTCTTTAAAACCTCCAGTGATGGAGCACCCATGATTTCTGGTGGCAAGCTGTTCCACTGGTTAATTGTCCTCTCTTGTTAGCAAGTTTCTCCTTAATTCCAGGTTGCTTCTCTCTTTGGTTGGTTTTCAACCATTGTTTCTTGTCCTGCCCTCCGGTGCTTTGGAGAATAGCTTGACCCCCTTCCTCCTCTCTGTAGCAGCCCCTCAAATATTGGACCACTGCTATCCTGTCTCCCCTGGTCCTTCTCTTCGTTAGACTAGCCAGGCCCAGTTCCTGCAACCGTTCTTCACATGTTTTATCTTCCAGTCCCCTCAAGGTCTTAGCAGATACACTAAGTTGACTCAATTTATTATTTACTGTTTATAAAAAAAGAAAAATATTATATGTATATGAAATCTTATTCTGTTCACCGCCCTGAGTCCTTCGGGAGAAGGGCGGTATAGAAATTCAATAAATAAATAAATAATCTTTGTTGCTCTTCTCTGCACTCTTTCCAGAGTCTCAACATCTTTTTTCTATCATGGTGACCAGAACTGGATGCAGGATTCCAGGTGTGGTCTTACCAGGGCCTTGTAAAGTGGTATTATCACTTCACCTGATCTGGATCCAGTCCCCCTGTTAATGTAGTTTAGGATTGCATTGGCTTTTTTGGCTGCTACAGCACACAGCTGGCTCATATTTAAGGGATTGTCCACTAGATCCCTCCTGCCTGCTTATGAACTCTGAATTGGTGCCAATGTGGTGCCCAGTCCAGAGGAACAGGAGGGGGCAAGACCCTGCCTAGATTGTAAATTCAGGTGTGTTTTCTTTTTTTCTTACTAGTGATATCCTAGCAAAGCTTCCTGGGAGGGATGTCTGGCTTCCTCATCAAGGTGTATTTTAGCTACAGGCAGTCCTTGACTTACAACCATTCCTTTAGCGACTGTTCAAAGTTACTGAAAAAAGCGTTGTCACTGAAAAAAGCGACTTATGACCATTTTCCACACTTACGACCGTTGCCGCATCCCACGTGGTCATGTGATTTATATTCGTATTTATGACCGTTGCAGTGTCCCGGGGTCACGTGATCCCCTTTTGCGACCTTCGGACAAACAAAGTCCATGGGGAACCCAGATTCACTTAACAACGGTGTGAATAATTTAACAACTGCAGCGATTCACTTAACAAATGGGAAAGAAGAGTCGTAAAATGGGGGCAAAGCTCACCTTGTAACAAATTTCTCACTTGAGCCACGTACATTTTGGGCTCGGTTGTGATCGTAAGTCGAGGACTATCTGTACGTGTGGGTTTGTTTTGTTTTGTTTGTTTAATTTATTTATTTGGTGCCTTCAAGTAAAGGCTGACTCCTCGCAGCTGCCTGGACTAGACCCTGCAAGGTTTATCAGAAGTGGGTTGCAACTTCCTGCTTCACATCTCTAAGGCAGGCCGAGACTTCCACAGAGCTTCCAGGTTTCTAGTCTGAAGCCTGAACCACTAGCCCAAGCTGCCTCTCACACGTCAAGCAGCACATGGGGCCCCAGTGGGACAACCAGGAACCTTATCAGAAATGGCTGAGCAGATTGGAATGGAGCCCCTGAGATTTCTTCTGTCTGCTCCCAACGGAAGGCGCAGTTTCCATAAGGATGCCGTGACTGATGGGAGGAAAGGCAGCAACAGAGAACCAACATGAAAAGAATGAAAAGAAGGACCAGGGGAGACATGATAGCAGTCTTCCAATATCTCAGGGGTTGCCCCAAAGAAGAGGAAGTCAAGCTGTTCTCCAAAGCACCTGAAGGCAGGACAAGAAGCAATGGGTGGAAACTCATCAAGGAGAGAAGCAACTTAGAACTAAGGAGGAATTTCCTGACAGTTAAGAACATTTAATCAGCAGAACAACTTGCCTGCAGAAGTTGTGAATGCTCCAACACTGGAACTTTTTAAGAAGATGTTGGATAACCATTTGTCTGAAAGGGTGTAGGGTTTCCTGCCTGGGCAGGGGGTTGGACTAGAAGACCTCCAAGGTCCCTTCCAACTCTGTTATTCTATTCTAACATGGTTATATACCAGCTCTGGCATCTCGTGGCAGGGGAGGCATGTTTAGTGCCAAACCCAGATCTAAAATACATTTCTAGAAAGTAGAAAGTCTCAACCTATCACGAGTGAGGCTGTGTCCACCCAAAGCTTTTTCAGAAGGGAAATTTATAAACACTCAGATGCAACTGGTTAGTCCTTCCCTAGTAAGTATAGCGAGAAAGAGTCAGTCAGTCAATCAGTCAATCCATCAGTCAATCAATCAATCAGAACAGAGCTGGAAGGTCATCTAGTACAAAATTCTGCTCAGGCAGGAAACCCTCTACTGTTTCAGACAAGTGGCTGTCCAGTCTCTTTAAAAACCTCCAGTAATGGAGTATCCACAACCTCTGGTGGCAAGCTGTTCCACTGGTCAGGGTGGATAAAAATCAATGATTTTTTTAAAAAAATCAAAAAAAATCAGATTTTTTTGATTTAAATCGGATTTTTTTGATTTTTATCAAATTTATTTTAATAAAAAACTTTTGAGGTAAAAATCTATCGTAAGATAGTTTTCTATTTAAGATACATAAACAATTTAGTTTATTCAGCATGAAATGGAGCTTAGTTATGTAGCAGGAGGCTGTATATTCTGCAACACTGGGACTATCGGTGAGTCAACAGTGGGTCAAAGGAGTAGCAGAGATGACAGTTGCTCTTTAAAAATTATGATTTAAATCGAGTTGATTTAAATCAAGCCTTTTTACTGGTGATTTAAATCATGATTTAACTTGTGATTTAAATCAACTCGATTTAAATCAACTCGATTTAAATCAAATCCACCCTGCCACTGGTTAATCGTTCTCACTGTTAGGAAGTTTCTCCTTAGTTCTAGGTTGCTTCTCTCCTTGCTTAGTTTCCATCTGCTGCTTCTTGTCCTGCCTTCAGGCTCTTTTTGAGAATAAGTTGACCCCCAACTCTTCTTTGGGGCAGCCCCTGAAACACTGGGATCCTGCTATCAGGTCCCCGCTAATCCTTCTTTTCTCAAGACTGGCCAAACTCAAACCCTGCAACCGTTCTTCCTATGTGACACAATCAAAGGTCTGGTTGAACTCCATCAAGTTTCTCACTTCTATCTGCTGGCTTTAAATGAGGAAAATACCCAACTACAGCTGGTCCTCAACGTATGACCACAATGGAGCCCAAAATGTCTGTTGCTCATCGAGGCAGGTGTCAAGTAAGTTTTGCCCCATTTTACAACTTGTCACTGTTGCTAAGTGAACCGATGCAGTTGTTAAGTTAGTCACACGGCTGTTAAGTAAATCTGACTCCCCCTGTTCGACCTTTGCCCATCAGAAGGTCGAAAAGGGGACGACGTAATCCTGGCATACGAGCCAGTTGCCAAGCGTCTGAATTTCAATCACGTGAATATGGGGATGCTGTCAAGGTTGTGTGAAAAACGGTCAGTTTTCAGTGCCAGTATAACTTCACACGGTCAGTAAATGAATGGCTGTAAGTCAAGGACTACCTATATATTGGTTCTCACCTTTAAAGCGCCCCATGGCTTAGGGCCTGGGTATCTATGAGACCACCTTCTGCCACCGATAACCTCCCACCGGCCAATACGCTCCCACAGAGAGGGTCTCCTCAGGGTGCCGTCGGTCAAGCAATGTCGACCGGCGGCCCCCAGGGGGAGAGCCTTCTCGGTGGGGGCACCCGCCCTCTGGAATGAGCTACCCCCAGGGACACGACTGATCCCGGACCTCCGTACTTTCCGTTGGGCTCTGAAGACTTTTCTATTTCAGCAAGCCGGGCTGGCTTAAAATTTTTAACTGGTTAATTTTATGGGTAAGTGGTTTTAAATTGGGGAAGCCAAATTAATTTAATCACGTTTTAAATTATTTTAATTTTCATATTGTATGTATTTTAATTTTGGCTGTTCACCGCCTTGAGTCCTTCGGGAGAAGGGCGGTATAAAATTTTTAATAATAAATAAATAAATAAATATAGAATTTGTAGATTTGAATCATACCCAACCGCTGTTATTCTATTTAAAATCCCAGCCCTATTTTTAAAAATGGGCGATAATTCTTTATTTAACCCCAAACTGGGGAATCTCTGCTCTCTCAGGTGCGGTATGAAAAGTTGGACTGAGGGTCGCCCCAGACTTTCAAAAAACAAAATGCCGCAACCTTAACTGAAAAATAGGAGCGGCGGCGGATATAAAAATATCAAGTAGGTGGGCGATCAGAATGACATTAATTAAGCCTTACATATTTAATTATCTATTAATGTTATCTATAATTAGCTACGTAATTATTATTATATTTCAACATACGTACAGCCTCACTCTCTTTCTGATGGTTACCCACAAGACCTTGTATTTCCCAGGTTTAAAATAAATTAGGAAAGAGGTAAGCAGGAACATAAACAATCATCCTTCCTGTTTTTCCCCCGTCATCTGGGGGCCTCCGCTTGTAGGTGACAAAGTGTGGGGAAAGGAGGGGGGGGGGAAATATAAACCTCTGACTTCTCCAGCTCATGGCCTCTGCATCCTTGTTCTTTCAGCACTTGTGGGCAACATGGCATTGAACAGGCCAGGATTCTCCGGGATCTAGAAGGGCAGTGGTTGTCCACTCCTGATTTCACTCCGTAGTGGCTCTCTCGAGATTTCTGCCACAGACTTTTTACTCACAGGTGCAAGGGCTAAGCACAGAGCTTTTTGATTCCATTAGAATCATAAAGGAAAGGACCAGGGAGGTCTTCTAGTCCAACCCCCTGCTCAAGGCATGATATCTTGGTCAAACAGTTGTCCAGTCAACCACAACTCCATTAAGGGAGCTGTTCCACTGATTAATTGTTCTCAACTGTCGGGAAATTTCCCCTTATTTCTAAGTTGGCTCTACACACTGCTTCTGGTCCTTCAGGTGCTCTGGAGAATAAGTCAATCCCCATGTGACAGTGTCTCAAGTACTGGAAGACAGCTGTCATGGCCCCCCCACCCCCAATCCTTCTCAAACCAAAGGGTTCCATCTATTCTCCAAAGCACCTGAAGACAGGACAAGAAGCAATGGATGGAAAGTAATCAAGGAGAGACCCAACCTAGAATTAAGGAGAAATTTCCTGACAGTGAGAACAATTAATCAGAGGAACAGCTTGCCACCAGAAGTTGTGGGTGCCCCATCACTGGAGGTTTTTAAGAAGAGCGTGGACAGCCACTTGTCCAGAACAGTGTAGGGTCTCCTGGAGGTTGGACTAGATGAACTCCAAGGTCCCTTCCAATCCTAGGATTCTAAGTCTACCCATCTTACCCAGCCCTGTGGAATGAACTGCCCCCGGAAATACGCAAGATCTCCGACCTCCGAGTGTTTCGTTGCGCACTGAAGACCCTGTTGTTCCGCCAGGCAGGGCTATCAACTTAATAATTTTAATTGGGGTATTTTAAATGTTTGGGGTTTTAAATCGGCCAAATCTATGTAATTATTTTAATTTTTAATTATTGTTGTGTGTTGTGTTTTTAAATTGGCTGTACACCGCCCTGAGTCCTTCGGGAGAAGGGCGGTATAGAAATAAAATTATTTATTTATTTATTTATTTATTTAAAGCCTTCTGGCTGGGGAATTCTAGGAAGTGAAGTCAGAGGGAGATCCAACTTGGAACTAAGGAGGAATTTCCTGACAGAATAATTAACCAATGAAACAGCTTGTCTCCAGAAGTTGTGGCGTTTTCAAGAAGAGATTGGACAGGCATTTGTCTGGAAAGGTATTGTGTGTCCTGCTTGAGCAAGGGGCTGGACTAGAAGACCTCCAAGGTCCTTCCAACTCTGTTATTCGTTTTGATAGACTATATCAGTGATGGCGAACCTGTGGCACGCGGAGCCATATTGGTGGGCACGCGAGTGTTGCTTTAGCTTAGCTCCAGTGCGCATGCGCGCCCTGGCCAACTGATTTTCAGGCCTTCCAGTCCCACCAGAAGTTGGGAAACTGGCTGTTTCCGGCCTCCGGAAGGCCTCCAGGGGATGGGGAAGGCTGTTTTTGTCCTCCCCAGGCTCCTAGAAAGCCTCTGGAGCCTGGGGAGGGGAAAAAACTGGCCTACCGGGCCCACCGGGCCATCACGTGCCAAAAGCAGGGGGAAGTGGGGGGAGGTCACGTGCGCATGCGCGAGAGGGTGGGGCGCATTGAATTATGTATGTGGGCACCTGCACCCGTGACCCCCCCATTCTCCCCCCGCTTTTGGCACACGACAGCAAAAAGGTTAGCCATCACTGGACTAGATATACCTAGCTTCCTTAACCATTCATCATACAGATAGTCCTCGACTTATGACCACAATAGAGCCCAAAATTTATGTTGCTAAGTAAGAAATTTCCGAGCTTTGCCCCATTTTACGACTTTTCTTGTCACATTTGTTAAGTGAATTGCTGCAGTTGTTAAATTAATAACACGGTTGTTGAGTCTTTTTGACTTTGTCAGAAGGTTGCAAAATATGATCACATGACCCCGGGACACTGCGACTGTCATAAACGTGAGACAGCTATCAAGCATCCAAGTGTAAATTGCATGACCATGGGCAGGGGTGGTATTCACTTACCTTCGCTACCAGTTCGCATGCGCAGAGCGACAAAAACAGGATGTGATGACATCCGGGCAGGTGGGAGGAGCCTCCCGCAGCCGCCACTACCAATTCGCCCGAACTGAATAGAATTGGCTGAATAGCATCACTGACCATGGGGATGCTGCAACGGTTATAAGGGTTATAATAGTCATAAATCAGTTTTTTCAGTGCCGTTGTAACTTCAAATGGTCAATAAGTGAACTGTTGTAAGTCGAGGACTACCTGTATAATTTAGCTTCCAGACTGCTCTTCTCAAAACCTGCCACGGAAACGCGTAAAAATGCCCCAAAGCTCCCCAGAGCATAATGGGTTCAAGTTACAAGAACTGGGTCCTTAATTGCAACCACTCGTTCCCAAAGACCCAAAGTGCACGTTGGCGCCAACGGGACAACCCCGGCACAGACGAGACAGCCTTTGGCAAAAACTACCGTTGCAAAGGAGTTCTGAAGTTACAAGCCTCCCTCTTAGCTGCATCTGAAGGATGTGAAGTCACCCGTTGTCGGCTTTCTTTCCATCAAAGGCAAAAATAAAGGGAGGGGGAGGGAAAGCCCCTCTTTATTGCATTTCTGGACTATTTGAAACTACAGAATATCTTGGTATTTTACGGAGATTGCACTAAGACAGGGGTCTCCAACCTTGGCAACTTAAAGACTTGTGGACTTCAATTCCCAGAGTTCCTCAGCCAAAGTCTTTAAGTTGCCAAGGTTGGAGACCCCTGCAGTAAGAGGTTCATTTAATGACCATTCTAAGTTACAACGGCACGGAAAAAAGGGACCTATGACCTTCACACAATCGTTGCGTCTTCCCCACAGTCCCATGATCAAAATTCAGACGGACTCATATTTATGACTGTCGCAGCGACCCCCGCCCCCACCCACCCCTTTGCCAAGCAAAGTTAACAGGAAAGCCAGATTCATTTAACAACCGTGTCATTAACTCAACAATTAACTGCAGTGATTCACGTAATGGCAAGGAAGGTCGTAACATAGGGCAAATCTCAGTTGACATCTGTCTCGCTTAGCAACAGAAATTCTGGGCTCAATTGTGGTCATTAAGTTGAGGCCTGTATTTAAGGCCAAAGCTTCAATAACACCCAATACTTACAAAAACGGAGTTGCTCTGGGGGATTTTGAGAAAATTACAGAATCTAGTTACCAAGAGCGACTTTTGCATGTACCTTGTTCACACTTCAGCCAACTGCAAACTTATTTCTCTGTCGAGCCCAGAAACATTTCTCGTTTCCTGTCCCAGAAGCGTCTTTTCAATCAAGGAACAGCTCACCCAATGCATTCCCCGATATGTATTCACGAGGTACTTGGCCAACGGAATACCACTGAAAACATTTGATTTATGGTTGCATTATGCCGCCCCTGGCAAGAACTACGAAGGGAAAATGAGGAGGTAATAGAAGTTCAACGTATGGTGGGTGATTTGTGGCCGCTTCTTCTGCAACAGCCTAAGTCGTAAGGAAACCAACTGCCTTTTGCATCTTCTCAACTAGCCAAATTTCCCTTGCTCTGAAGCAACTGGGAGAGGGACCTTGGAGTAACTGGGAGAGGGAAATGATCATCCATCCTAGTGGATGATCATTTGAATATGAGCCAGGAGTGTGCCGAAAAAGCTAATACAATCCTGAGTTGTATAAATAGAAGTATTAGTACCGCTTTATAAACCCTAGTAATACCACACCTGGAATACTCTATCCAGTTTTGATCACATTATAAAAAAAAAGATGTTGAGACTTTGGAAAAAGCGCAGAGAAGAGCAACTAAGATGATTAAACGCCTGGAGGCTAAAACATAGGAATAAGGGTTGCAGGATTTGGGTTTGGCCAATCTAGAGAAAAGAAGGACTAATGGCGACATGATAGCGGTCTTCCAATACTTGGGGGGCTGTCACAGAGAGAAGGGGGTCAAATTATTCTCCAAAGCACCCTGAAGGCCAGACAAGGAATAATGGATGGAAACTAACCAAGGAGAGAAGCAACCTGGAATTGAGGAGAAACTTCCTAACAGTGAGGACAATTAACCAGTGGAACAGCTTGCCACCAGAAGTTGTGGGTGCTTCATCCCGGGAGGTTTTTAAGAAGAGACTAGATAGTCACTTATCTGAAATGGTATAGGATCTCCTGCTTCAGCAGCGAGCTGGACTAGAAGACCTCTAAGGTCCCTTCCATGTCTCTTCTATTCTTAATTCTATTCTAAATAAAGTACCTTAATTGTTATATAAGACGCAAGGTAAACTGTTTTCTGTTTCCTCAGAAAAGAAGATACACATAAAATGCAAGTTTTAAAAATAATTCTCAAATGGGAGGGAAAAAATAAATACCCAGTGGAACATCAGGATTGTTTTGGTTAGAATTATTGAAGGAGCTCCTCCCTGGAGTTGAACCAAAGATAGCCCTCGACTTATAACTAGTTGCTTAGCAACTGTCTCAAGTTATGACGGTGCCCCCAACAGCTACTTGTGACCCGGATTCCAAGTTCTGATTTGCTGGGCCTCCCCTCCCCTGTGGTCATGGGACCACTTCTTCTGGTGCTTGGCAACTGGCTGACATTTACAGCATCCTGCGGTCACCATTTGTGAAGTTTTTAATGCGACCAGTGTTTACTTCTGGTTTCCAGCAAAAAAAATTAAAAAAAAATAAAAATCTCATAGCAAACAAGGAGATGCTTGACAACGGCCTGCACAAAAAGGGGGGGGGGGGGGGGTTGCAAAACCAGGTGTGGTCACAGGTGGGCCTGCTTAACAACCAGCACAAATTGCGATTATCATTGTAAGCTCCAATAGGGTCGTTGAATCGAGGATTACCTCTAGATGACTTACTCTAAGACGTTAATACAGTTAGTCTCCGGAACACTTCAACCGTCATAAATAGGACTCCGTTGCCAAGCTTCTGAATTTTGATCCGTGTGATCACAGGGATGGGGCAACGGTTGTGCGAAAAACGGTTGTCCCTTTTTTTCAGTGCCATTGTAACTTCCAATGGTCACTAAATGAACTGTCGTAAGTCGAGGATTAACTGAATTCCGCTGGGCTGTTGTGGAAGGAAGCGTAGAAACGTGAACAATCTGATGGGATTCATCCGGTAATCCGCTGGCTTTCCTGTACCTTTCCTGGACTAGGTGAGAGGACTTTTATTTGCTGTTCAGATCTGCCTCCTGGTTCTTATCCAGAAATATCTCGACCGTGTCGGACTTCGCTCCTTGACAGAAGCTTCTGGTAAAAGAGTACAGGCAGTCCTCCACTTACGATCATCCGTTTAGTGACCGTTTGAAGTTACAATGGCGCTAGAAAAAGGGACTTGGGGCCAGTTTTCACACTTATGACCAACTGTTGCAGCATCCCCATGATCAAGCGATAAAAATCCAGTTGTTTGGCAACTGGCTCGTATTTATGACGGTTGCAGAGTCCCAGGGGGCTGGTGGTGTCATGTCATTGATCCCTTTTTGCGACCTTCCGACAAGCCAAGTCAATGGGGAAGCCACATTCACTTCATAACCGTGTTCCTAACTTAACCATGGCGGTGATTCGCTTAACAACTGTGGCAAGAAAGGTTGTAAAACGAGGGCCAAGCTCGCTGAACAACCGTCTTGGTTAGCAACAGAGATATTGGGCTCCGTTTTTGGTCGTGAAGTCGACTTGTATTCCAGGAATTACCCAGCTCCTGTTCTGGATGACCTCACTGACCACTTGAAAACCCTCAAGAGAAAAGACCTTTTGATGGTTGTGCCAAGTTTATAAAAACTCTCCCTGGAACCGCCAGTTTGGGGAGGTTTTTTCCTTGGTTGGGTGGGGCCGTGGATCGATCCTTCTCTGGCTACTAGGCCTTCCCTGCCCTGGACAATTTTGCCCTTCTGGCAGCTCTTTCCTTCCGCTACGAGGCTTCCTTTGATATCTGGATAGCGTAATCCCAGCACCTCAAGGGAAGAGTTCCTTCAGAAGTTGACAATTTAGGGAGGCCATAATTAACTGTAATTGTAATTAATTTGTTTTAAAACCAAATTAATGTTTCTCCCGATCCTCCTGCTTAGTTTTTCCAAGTCTGACTGGAGGGCGAAATGGGGAACGTGGCTCAAGAAATTTGCAACCCATTATCCACTCCTTCAAACAGCTTCCCCTTCCCCTCCCTTGGCTAAGCCTTCTGGTTGCTGCTGCCCCCTTCCTTTCTCTTTCCTCTCCAGATAACTAAGGAGATCGATAAAGTAGAGTATTTGTAGCTCAGGGTTCAAACTGTGGGGACCTTGGTGCTCTCTGAGCTTGGCTGTTTTCTTGCAGATGTTTCATGACCCAAACTAACTAACATCATCAGTGCTGGGAGAGAGCAGGGTTTGCTCGATGGCTATGCAAACCCTGTAAATGTAGCATGGTTGGCGTTACCTAGATGGGTCACGAAACGTCTGCAAGAAAACAACAAAGCTCAGAGAGCACCAAGGACCCCACAATCTTCCTCCATCTCCTCCCTCCCTTCTGCTCTGATGATGTTCTCTAGTCAGGTAATGAAACATCTGCAAGAAAACCACCAAGCTCAGAGAGCACCTCAACGGAGGAGGACCAGGACTTTGGTGAATGGAAGTCTGAATCTCATTGCTCCATCTAAGGGTCTTTTTCTCCTATAGCAACAGATTGTGATGCTGCTCAGTCGATCCAATGGCTGCCAAAATAGAAGTCTCCCCTGTATAGCAGGGGTCTCCAACCTCGGCAACTTTAAGCCTGGAGGGCTTCAACTCTGGGGAATTCTGGGAGTTGAAGTCCGCCAGGCTTAAAGTTGCCAAGGTTGGAGACCCCTGCTGTATAGCATATTGTTACTACCACAAAAGCCCTATGAGGAGATTTCAAAGCGGGTGACCCACAGGCGACAGTACTTATTCCTGCGGGCAGCAGCTCTCCCAGCCAGGATGGGATCCCTTTTCAGCACTTCCATCTCCTACCACTGGAGAAGAATCAAGGGCCTTTGGATGACAAAAGATCTACTGCTAGGCATCAGAGAAGAGCAACAAAGATGATTAGGGGACTGGAAGGCTAAAACCTAGGAAGAACAGTTGCAGGAATTGGGTGTGTCTAGTCTAGTGAAAAGAAGGACTAGGAGTGACATGATAGCAGAGTTCCAATATTTGAGGGGCTGCCATAAAGAAGAGGGGGGGGGCAACCTATCCTCCAAAGCACCTGAAGGCAGGACAAGAAGCAATAGATGAAAGCTAACTAAGGAGGGAAGCAGCCTAGAACTAAGGAGAAATTTTCTAACAGTGAGAAAAATTAACCAGTGGAACAGCTTGCCTCCAGAACTTGTGGGTGCTTCATCACTGGAGGTTTTTAAGAAGACACTGGACAGGCATTTCTCTGGAATGGTGTAGGGTATGGTGTCCAACCTTGGGAACTTTTAAGATTTGTGAACTTCAACTCCTAGAATTCCCCAGACACCATAGATCCAAGGTTGGACATCCCTGGTAGAGGGTCTCCTGCTTGCACAAGGGGATTGGAGAAGACCTCCAAGGTCAACAGAGCTCTCTTCTGTTATCCTGTCTTTCCTTGTAATCTGAAGCAGGTTATAATCCAGGTTTCCCAAAAAGAATTGAAACTTTTAGGAGTGATTCTTAAACTCATCTCCATTTCAGAAGTCCTCTCCTCACACTCATGCAGCCAACAACGGAGGGGCACATATGCAATCCATGTTTAATATACTTCCCACAGCGCATAGAGCTGGTGAATACTGACTTATTTTTGCATATTTAAAATGTTTATTCTTCACGCTTCGTCTGGAACGAAGACTCCTCGCCCAGCCACTAAAGAGAGTCAACCCAATGTGTTATCAAATAATTCACCTTTGTGCCATAGTAACCTTATCTGAACAATTGTAAAAGGAGGTAAGGCCACCATAAACAGTGGAGAACTGCCAGGTGGTCAGTAGCACCTCTGGGTAAAGCCTGAAAGGGGCCCATTTAGGAGATGAAGGGACAAGGCTGGCCAAATGGACTCTAGTCCTTGGCCATCGCCTCTTAATATCCCAAAGATTGCAGAATTTACAAAATACCAGGCTCCTGAGGAAATGTTTTACATGAAGGGTCCCTGGTGCTTCTCCGAGTCTGGTTGTTTTCTTGCAGATGTTTAATTACCAAACTAGGTAACATCATCAGTGCTACAAGAAGGAGGAGGACTGACAGGTCCTTGGTGCTCTCTGAGCTTGGTGGTTTTCTTGCAGACAATTCATTACCCAACTAGGCAAGAGCCTCAGTGCTGTTGTAACAGTACAATACACTGGTAGCACAGATGATGTTCCCTAGTTGGGTAATGAAATGTCTGCAAGAAAACAGCCCAGCTCACAGAGCACTAAGGACCTGTCAGTCCTCCTCCCCCCTCCCTTCTAGCATCCTCGTCATCCTCCTTCCTTCCTCATTGTCTTCCTCTCTGAAATTCCCCTTTGTAGCCCTGATGCTGTTAACTAGTTGGGTAATGAAACATCTGCAGTTAAAACCACCAAGCTCAGAAAACATCAAAGAGCCTACAGTTCAACCCTGACCTACAAATATTCTCCTTTATCAGAACTTTTTAGATAGGTTGGAGGAAACCAACAAACCACAAAGACCATTTTTAAATGCTGGATAAATATCAGAACTGGGGCGCTTGCAGCAGGTTGGAGTCAGGAGTAAACAAATGCATTCAGATGAAGAGTTATCTGTACCCGCTTAGAAGACAAAACGGCCCACACCCCGGGGTCTGTCAGAGAACAGGAAGAAACTGGAACTCCTCAGCAAGGCACTCAACTCCACAGTTTCCTTTCAAGCCCTCACACAACAGGTCTCCAAATGGCTGACCTATATTGAGAGCAGCGGAGCCAAAAAAACAAACAAACAACCCATACGGGGAAACAAAGTTAGTTCCTTAAAGGTACAGAGTGAGCAGCTAGGAAGTAGCCTCCAGGAAGAAAAGTCACAAAAATAATATGAAGTGAGGAAGCAGTAAAAGGCCAGAAGTGAAGTCGCAAAGGTGCTTTTTCAAAAGGCAACTGGACTTCGCTTTTTCCCTTCAAAGACGTTTCCCTTCTCATCCAAGAAGCTTCTTCGGTTCTTCACTTCTTCGGAACTGAAGAAGCTTCTTGGAAGAGAAGCGTTTTCAAGGGAAAAAGAAAGTTCGGTTGCCTTTGAAAAAAAGGACCTTTGGGACAACTGTGACCTGGGTGACAGAGAGTCTCCATAGACACGAAACATTCAAGTTCCTTAAACAGGGCCACTGTCTTTTTTCAAAGGAAACTGCAGCTGATTTCAAAGGTTTTGGAACTCTTCACTTGAGAGGTTATCAGTGGGAGTTCACCCAGATGGACAAGATGATTCACAAAGGCTGCAGGAGGCTTTTACAACCGGGGAAACAAATTCCGTTTGCTCTCTGCCACTATCAGCTTATTTCCTAGTTACCTGCCAAACAAAGCTCCTCTTTTTCCCTTGATGAAATTCCTTTCATTACGGAGATCCCTTTAGCAACCATCCTGACGGTGTTCCGGAAGTCTTTAGAAAGCCTGGCTTCTCTCCCAGGCCTTGGGCTAGGGCGTTTGTGGAGCCCTGGGAGGTAATTTGACGTGCAGTTTGTCCGCATGTTTAGATTCATCTCTTTAATTGTTTACCTATTTTACATCTAAGCTTGCCCAGAGTCATTCTGGAGTTGGTAACTTCTAAATCTAACCGCTTGGAAGGGATCTGTCCTTTGTAAAGCCAAGCTCACCCACAAAACGATAAACTCACTTTGGAAACAGCTGGGGAAAGTTAACGTATTTTAAAGTGCATGTTAAAAAGGGGGAAGGAATGAAGATCAATACAGCTAGAGGCAGACAGTATTGTTAAGCTCCCCCAGTCTCATTTTTTCAAATGTGTTAAAGAGGGCTACTTCCCAAATTCCAAGCCAATGTGGCCAGTGAAGGCTGGACATCCTGGTAATGTAGAACAATATATATGAAGGCACCAGATTGGAGGAACGGTGAAAGAAAATGAAAGAGTCAAGCATCTCCTAGCTATTTTAAATCTTTTTTATTCATCAAAGCTGTTCAAAGAATCGGTTGCGCTAATGTCGGCATGTTGGCTGCAGCAGAAAGAACAAGCCTGCACCGAACAGAAGTTTTTTAAAACACACAGTAACTTTCTCGCTAATCTCCATTAAATATAGCATGTCCCAAGAGGAAGGAACAGACTGGACATAAAATACGGGCCACAAGAGTGCAAATTCTCAAGAGATACAAAACAGGCAGGATACCCCATTTATCTATTTTACCAGGCTGTTCACCGAGATTTTACAAACTCTTCTCTAAGAGTTTCCGATGTATTTTCTAAACAATGCTATGGCAACCATTGATCGCTATCTTTTGATATCTTAAAAAGGAAGCTATGGATGCTGTCTACACACGCAGGATCTTGTCTGACCAAAAGGCAGGGTCTAAATGGAGCTTGCTCCTAACTGTAATCCTTTTAGTACAAATTAATCCTTCGCCGACTATCCACAGGCTGCATCCCAGTTGCATGAAATCACAAGGGAAGTGGCCAGGTCAGCGTCAGCGAGAACATATCTAAGGCAGACAGGCCTTTCTTTGTTTGACAGGCAAGTTTTGAGTAGGTACAGTTCAGAAACAACACGGCCTATCGCACACGGAGGAAAAGACGAAGAACCGCCTTATTTTTCAGGATAGTTCCCCCCCCCCAAACACTGTGCCCTCTCCATTTTCCAGCAAGAGTCCATCAGTTTCCTCATGCTGAACAGCTTCTCTCCTATCTCGTGAGTAATAAAGCTTACATTTTTTTAAAGAGCTGGGAGGCAGAGCAGTTCTGATGCCAGGGCCCCAAAGCCCAACCTATAAAATTCAAGTAGAGTCCAGCACTCCCCAAACAGGGGAACAAGGCAGGGTCGCGTCAGCCCCTAATAATGGCCAGCTTCTGCCATTTTCCTTCCCTAGACTGCCTCCCCTTCCCCAACGTAAGCTAGACTCTAACGTCCGGCAGCTTACCCTCGGCTCCCAACCAGAAAACGCCTAGAGCGACAGCGGGCGAGAACGAGCGTTGTTTGAAGTCGAAGCAAGAAATGCAAAGCAAAAATTTTTATTTGCAACTGTGTAAACAATACAAGGCAACCCAGCGCCAGAGAAAGCGGGGCCCAAGTTAAACAAATGCAGAAAGAAAGCCTCCCCTGTGTGCTGCCAGTTTATATAATTTAAACAAAAACAAATGCCGGGGAAAGAGAACTAAAATGCCACCTTCAATTAAACAGCCATTTGCCTTCCGCCGAATGCAGCTCAGGGCCATCTTAAAAAAAGAGGCACGGAGTGACCATGTTAGATGGAGAGGCAGGAACCCTCCCCCCCCCAGCTCCTCACCCGCAGCCGCCGGGAGGCAAAATGGTTGGCTGAGACGCAGCAGCGTGGCCCTGCAGAAGCCAAGGGGAGGCAAGCCTCAGTTCCGCCAATGAGAACGTCAAAGGAGGATGGGAGCCATTCCTCCAGGAGCTGCCAGGAGCCATTGAGACTCAGAGACGGTGGTCACGGCCGCTCTTTCTCTCTCTCCCTCTCTCTCTCTCATAGATGCGCTGGGGCGTAACTCTCAACCCAGACAATGGCTGGGAGGTGGCAGGGCCGGCGTCCAGCACAGGTCAGGCTGGACCATCGGTGTAACTGTCCCACAGGCCCAGAATTCAGGCTACTGTTCTCCTCCTCCTCCTCCGCTTCTCCAGCCTCCTTCCCTTTCAGGGCCGGCTGTGTCCTTCCAAAGCCTCAGATCACACCAGGCACCTTGCTGATGGGGTCATCGCCTCCTTCCTGCTGACCAGCTCAAAAACTTTCGGCCGCCTCCAATGGCGAATCTGAGGCACAGTCCGGCCCAGATTCCCAGGCAGGTGAAAGACGAGGGCTCCAGACAGGGCAAAAAAGCCACCGGAGGCTTGCTTCCCCACTGAGCCTCCCGATCCAGAGGACGCCTTGGCCTGTCGCACCGCCTTCCTTTTATGGCTGCTGCCACCGCCTCTTCCCTGCGCTCCTGCCAGCTCCGGAGGCCTGCACCACCCACCCAGCCAGCCTGCCTGCCTGCCTAGCGGTCAAAGGCACCTTCTTTCAAACCGGGCTCCCCGATCCCCAGGCTGCCAAACGCAAACAATGGGCTGAGAAACCTGCAGCCGATTTCATGGCTGGAAGAGAAGGAGGAGCCGAAAAACACCTCCGGGCTATAAACAAAAGAGCTGGCGAGGGAGGAAGCAGCCGGAGCCTGCCTGGGTCTACTTGGGAGTAGCTGGCACCCTCGTCCTCCTTTCTCCTCCTCCCAGCCAGGAGGGCCCCTGCGCAGCCTCCCTCCCTCCCTAGATGAGCCGGCTTGGCTGGGCCTGGGAGGCTGATGGGGGGAAGGGGGCTTGGCCCCGCTGTCTGGCTGGCGGAAAGGGGGGGAAACACCAGGAGGGGCCCAATGGGCAAAATGGCGCTGGAGGAAAAGAGGCAGCAATCCCAGGCAGGTTGCCATGTTGTCGGCGCCCTGCCCGGCAGGGATGGGAAGTGGCCGGGATAACAGGCGGGCAGGGATAACGGACGGGCAGGGCTGGAAGGATGAGAGTAAGAAAGGAGGAGGAAGGGAAGGAAGGAAGGAGGGAGAGAGGGGGGGAGGGAGGGAAGGGAGAGGGAGGGAAGAAAGGAAAAGGAGGGAAGAAAGGAAGGGAGAGAAATATGGAGGGAAGAAAGAAGGAAGGAAAGAGGGAGGTAAAGAAAGAAAAAGGAGGGTGGATGAAAGAAAGAAAGAAAGGGAGAAAGATAGATGGAGGGAAGAAGGAGGGAAGGTGGAAAGAAGAAAGAAAGGGAGAAGGAAAAAGAGAGGAAAAGAAGGGAAAAGATGGAAGGAAGGAGGGAAGAAAAAAGAAAGAAAGGGAGGAGGATAGAGGGAAGAAGGAAAGAAAGGAAAAGAAGGGAAAAGATGGAAGGAAGAAAGGGAAGAAAGAAAGGGAGGAGGATAGATGGAGGGAAGAAGGAAAGAAAAGAGGAAAAGATTGGAAGGAAGGGGGAAGGATAGATGAAGGAAGAAGGGAAGGGAGAGAGATGAGGAGGGAAAGAAGGAAGGAAGGGAAGGAAGGAAAGGAGGCCGGGTCCCCCCCCCCCTCTCTCTCTCTCACTCACCAGCACTGGAGGTGGAAGGCGGCGGGGCAGTGGTCGCAGCAGAGCAGGTCGCCGCCCTCCTTGCAGCTGTCGCAGCTGTCGTGGTTGGTGGCGCGGCCGCTGCGTCGTTGGGCGGCCGTGGCGGAGGCGGAGGAGGCGGCGGGGGGCGGCTGCTGCTGGTGGTGCGGGGGGTGGTGGTGGTGGTGGTGGGCGCCGGGAGGGCCTCCGGCGTGGGGGGGCGGCGCCGGGGGGGTCCCGGAGTGCGGGTGCCCGGAGATGCCCGGCGGGGGCTGCGCGGGGGGGTTGTTGTGGTGGTGGTGATGATGGTGATGGTGGTGCTGGAAGTGGTGCGGGGGATGCCCGTCGCCCCCTCCGCCTCCTCCTCCTCCTCGCTCCGGCCGCCGGCTCCGCTTCTCGCTCCCGCCGCCGCCGCCGTCGTCGCTCCGCGGAGGGGCCAGCAGCGCCTGGATTTGCTGCGGGGGGGGGGGGGGGGGGGGGGGGGGAGGCGGGGGGCCCCCCGGGCCCGGCCGGGCCCCCCCCCCCCCCCCCTCCCCCCCCCCCCTCCTGCCCCCCCCCCGCGCTCACCTCCATGAGGCCCCCCGTGGTGTCCAGGTCGTAGACCACCGTCTTGGCCTCCATCCTCTCCCACATCCAACGGCGAGGGCCGGGCCGCAGCGCGACGCTCAAGCCGGGCCGGCGAAAGAAGCGTTTCTCGAGGCCGCGGGGGATTCGCCGCCTCCGGTTCGGCCTACCCGACGGGCCTGAGGGAGCCCCCCTCCGCCGCCGCCTCCGCCGGGACAGGCCGCGGGTCGGCTGAGGGGACGGCTGCCATGACAGGGGGCGGGGCCCGCGCTGCCTGCTTCGCCGCCGCCGCCGCCGCCGCTGAGGGGAAGGTCGCCCGCCGCCGCCTCACACGCAGGGCCCCGCCGCCGCTGCCACAGCGCTCGTCGCGCAGGCGCACCGCCGCCTCCCCGCCGCCCCGGGAGCATGCGCGCGGCTGCGGGGCTCTGCCGCGCAGGCGCGGGGCGGCCGCACCAAAAAAAAAAAACCAACCAAAAAAAAAAAAACAAAACACGACGCTTCCGGGTCGCCCGGGGGGAAAGGCAGCGCTCTCGCGCATGCGCGGCGATACAGCCTCCTTCTCTCTCTCTCTCTGTGATCGCCCCCCTCCCGTTCGGCTCGTTTCCGCGCCCCTCCTTGCCCCCCCCCCCGTTCTCCTGTGTGCGCAGGCGCCGCTCCGCTTACAGGCGGCCTTGATTTGCGCACGCGCGGCCGCTCCGGCAACTATTTTTGTTTCTCTCCCAGGGTCTTTCTGCGCAAGCGCGGTCTCTCCCCCTCTTTTTTTTTCTTCATTCTTTCCGTTCCCCGTTCGGTTTTGCGCATGTGCCATCCTAAGGTCTGCGCCTGCGCGGAGTGACCTTTTCTATATTTTTTGTTTTTAAAAAAATGCTTAGTTGCAAACGTACAACCGCGTCTATAGTCGTGACTTAAAATGACTTATTTTAATAAATAACGCGGGCTAATAACTACGCGAGGAGTATTTTACTCCTTCCCTTTTTTTTAATGGGCGCAGGTGCTCCGTTGCGCATGCGCGGGACCTGCATTCTGTACCAGGCGGGCGGTCGGAGTCACGGGAGGTGGGTCCCTTGCGCATGCGCGGAAAGGGCCAGTAGGCGAGTCTGCGCACTACCGGCGAGCAGGACTGCGAAGGGAAAGGGGAGCAGTTCTTTTGTTCGCACGCCGAATATGCCGGTTCTGCAAAGGGCTCTTCTTTGCAGCAGCGGAGCGGTGCTACGACAACCCAGCAGTGTAGTCCAAGGCATTTCCCATTATACCACCGAAGAATGGCGGACTCATTCTCTGGGGTCGCAGGCTGGAATTGGGGAGGGGGTCCTCCCTTGGGTCCCCTTTGCTCGTGGTGGTGGTGGGAGCCCTGGGGGTGCATTGCATTGGCAGAAAGTGGAACAGGACATTTCTTTTGGGGGGGGCAGCGGATGGAAGGGGTGGCACTTTTAGGGAGCACAAGGCGGGAGGAGCCAGAGGACAGGGGGCGCTGGGGGTTCCCATGCCACGCTGGGCATTAGAGATGGGGGGGTGTGGGGGGGTGATTTTGTTCTTTGCAGAAAAGCTGGGATAGTTTGCAGAACGTCACGCCTCTGCAGAAGGCATCCAGTGCTGGAATGTCTCCCTGTTTGGGTGGGGGGCACAAAAGATTGCCCACTGTAGGTGGTCTCTGAGCTGGGTTGTTTTCTGCTAATTGTGGAGATAGTGGAATAGGAATAGAATTAGGGATGGGGATAGGATGGGATGGAATGGAATGGAATGGAATGGAATGGAATGGAATGGAAAAATAGAATAGGATAGGATAGATAAGATAGGATCAGGAACGGACCTGGGAGGTCTTCTAGTCCAGCCTCCAGCTCAAGCAGGAGAACCAATGCAGAAAACTCCGGCAACCTCCTCTTCAAGGAGAGAAGCAACCTAGAACAGGGGTCTCCAATCTTAGCAAACTTTAAGCCTGGCGGACTTCAACTCCCAGAATTCCCCAGCCAGCAAAGCTGAAGTCCGCCAGGCTTAAAGTTGCCAAGGTTGGAGACCCCTGACTTAGAACGAAGGAGAAATTTCCTGACAGGGAGAACAATTCACCCGTGGAACAACTTGCCTCCAGAAGTTGTGGGGGCTCCAACACTGGAAGTTTTTAAGATGAGATTGGACAACCATTTGTCTGAAATGGTACAGGATTTCCTGCCTAAGCAGGGGGGTGGGTGGGTTGGAGTTAGAATAGAATAGAGCTGGAAGGGACCTTGGAGGTCTTCTAGTCCAGCCCTCTGCTCAAGCAGGAGAACCTATATTATTTCAAATAAGTGGCTGTTCCAGTCTCTTCTTAAAAGCCTCCAATGATGGAGCACCTACAACTTCTGGAGGCAAGTAGTTCCACTGGTTAATTGTCCTCACTGTTAGGAAGTTTCTCCTTAATTCCAGGTTGCTTCTCTCTTTGGTTAGTTTCCATCCATTGCTTCTTGTCCTGCCTTCAGGGTGCTTTGGAGAATAAATTGACCCCCAACTCTTCTTTGTGGCAGCCCCTCAAATACTGGAATGCTGCTATTATGTCCCCCCCTAGTCCTTCTCTTCTCTAGACTGGCCAAACCCAAATCCCGCAACTGTTCTTCACATATTTTATTCTCCCCTCTTCTTTGGGGCAGCCCCTCAAATATTAGAACACTGCTATCATGTCTCCCCTAATTCTTCTTTTCTTTAGACTAGCCCAGGGTCTGCAACCTTAAATACTTTTTGGCCCCTTTTCCCAGAGAAAAGAAAACACCGGGAGCCACAAAACCTGGATGGGCGTGGCCAACTCCATGTCACTTACTTCCACCAGTCACATGACCCCTCCTAGCCACGCCTACCCAGCCAGTCATTAGGGCAGAGAACCAGTTGTTAAAAAACACCGGGAACCACAAAATCCTTTTGACATCTCTCTCTTTCCCCTCCTTCCCTCTCTCTCTATTCAGGATATGGCATGTAAGCGATGTTTGAGCAGGGTCCGCAGGATTGTCGGGGACCCTATGCGTCCTCTTCACGACCTGTTTTCCTTGTTACCTCCTGGGAGGAGGCTTCGTGATATCCTAAGCAGAACCTCCAGATTCAGTTACAATTTTGTTCCGTATAGCAACAACCTTGTGAACTCCTCGAGTTTCCTCTTTCCACTATGTATTTCCAAATGGATAGTGATTAATTTATATATGTAGGTCTTTGGTTATTTGGGTTTTCTCCCGCGTAAAACTGGAGGTGTCTTGGCAACGTTTCGACGAAGTCTCATTCGTCATCTTCAGGCTGGTGTCTTCGGCTTCGTGCTTCTAGGAGCAATGTGTGTGATTGCAGCTGTTTCTTCCTTTTAACTGCCAGTGGGGGTGTGAACTGATTGGGTGGAGGTGTGTTCTGATTGGTTGGGGGTTTGGCTGTGCTCTGATTGGATGAGTGTGTGTTCTGTTTAGGTGGGGGCTTGGTTGTGCTCGGGTTAGTCTGAGTAGCAGGGGGATTATATACATATAATTTATATATGTATATATATAAGTATGGGTGCAGATATCTATATATAGATGATGGATGGATAGATGGATGGATAGATGGACGGACAGATGGATAGATAGATGGATGGATAGATGGACGGACAGATGGATGGATAGAATACGTGTATATGTGTATTATGTATGTGTATGGGTAGATATATATACTTTCTTTTGAGAGCAGGCAACAGAATTCCATTTTTAATGTGGGCCAATGTGCTCACAGTAAAAAAAATGACAATAAAGGTTACTTTATCTTATTTTCTTGCAGATTTTCATCACCCAACTAGGTAATGTCATCAGTGCTAGAAGGGAGCAGGGTTTGCAGGGAGGAGGAAGAGGACGATGACTGAGGGGTCTTTAGTGCTCTCTTGAGCTTGGTGGTTTTTCTTGCAAACGTTTTATGACCCATCTAGGTAACATCATCAGTGTTGGAAGGGAGGGGAGGTTTGCCGGGAGAAGGAGGAGGGCAATGACAACGGAGCCCTTTCCTAGGCTGATGTTTCATGACCCAACCAAGTGACATCATCAGTGCCCCTTCTCGGTTCACCTGGCACCTGAGGAACCTCTCCTGTTGGCACTGGGGGGAGGGGGCGCAGCTCCCCCAGGTTACCCTTCCACCTTCTTTCCATCCAGACCAGGGGGGCCCTGAATTTTGGCAGAGAGAAAGCCAGGAGTGCAACGTAGAAATAATCCCCACACGGTTCCAATCGCAGGCCACGTGGGGCTGAGGCCAGTGGTGGGATTCACTGGTTGTAACAACAGGTTCACTTTGCACGCCCTCCGGAGGCCAAAAATGAGCCCATTTCCGGACTTCTGGTACTTCCGGTAAGCCCATTTTTTTGCCCTCCCCAGGCTCCGGAGGCTTTTCCTGAGCCTCTGGGAGGGCGAAAACGGCCTCCCCCGGGCACTAGAGGCCTTCCGGAGGCCGGAAACAGGCCCGTTTCCGGACATCCGGTAGGCCAGTTTTTCGCCCTCCCAGAGCCTCTGCGCATGCCCTCCACTTACCTGGCATCCAAAATGGGCCGCGTGGACACTCCTGGGAGGGGCGGGGCAGGGTCAGCCAGTCCTTGGAACAACCGGTTCAGCGAACCAGATTATCATCCGGTTTGCCTGAACTGGTGCGAGCCAGCTGAATCCCATCGCTCTGGTGATCCCGGTTTCAGCCTTTCTGCCCAGGGCTTCTCAGGTGGACCAAGGGAGGTGACCAAGGCAGGAGAAGACCCAGAGATATTGACTGGGCTTTGCCCACTGCCGAGCGCCTCTCGGAGGTCCAGCTTCAGCATATCTATCTAAGTCCTTTTCTCTCTCCATTTTTTGGGGGGTGGGGTCCACGGCGCATTGTCCAAGGGGTGCAAACATGTTCCTGGCCACACAACCCCTGGGACCATCAAAAAGGACCACCGATATTTTTGTTGTGGTTGAGAAAAGCTTTGGTTCCCTGGAATAGATAGTCAGTCCTCAATTTACAACCATTTTAGGGATTGTTTAAAATGACAATGGCACTGGGGGGGAAAAAGTGAATTATTGCAACATCCCTACAGTCGTGAAATCAAAATCTGGACACTTGGCAACCGGCTCCTCTTTATGACCATTGCAGGGTCACGTGATCCCCTTTTGCGACCTTCCGATAAGCAAAGTCGATGGGGATTCACTTAACAACCGCATTCCTAACGGAACTGGCTGTGGCGATTCGTTAAACCGCCGTGGCGAGAAAGGTCGTCGTAGAACGGAGCAAGGACTCATTTCACAACCGCCTTGCTTCACCATGGAATTCCGGGGGCTCCGTTGTAGTTGGAAGTCCAGGACTTCCTCTCTGGGAAATCAAAATGGCGGCCCCTGGATTCCACAACCAAAATGGCCCCCTCAGCTCCCACAATGCCCCAGTCGGCATGTTGGATTTCATGGCCTCCAATACTTGTCCGGATCCTGTAATCCCTTCCGGAAAAGCGAGTCACCAAACCAGACCAGACTTTTTCTAAAACACCAGTTTATTCATCAAACAGTCCAAAAAAGTTGGCCCTCCCTCCCTCCCCCTCACCCCCCCAAGATTCCCCCCATCCCCCACTTGCAAAGGGGAGGGGGACGCACTCTGTAGTTAGACACTGAATGATAAAAAGCTTCCCTCCAGACCAGGGGGGGGGGCACCAAGGGGGCTGGAGACCACCCTGGTCTTCCCCAAAGTGTCCAGCCTTCTCATAGAGAAGGGAGGGGGGGCGGATTTTGGAGGAGGTGGGGTGGAGGACCCCCGAGAGGAGCTTCTGCTAATCCTTCCCCTCCAGAGGGAGGGGACAAGTCTACAAAACGAGAGTAAAGGGTAGAGAGATGCAAAGGAGATGTTTGGTGAATTGTAGGGGAGGTCTAGAATGGGTGGGCTTCAGCCAGAGGGACCTCCAAAGGCCGTGAGCTTCTGGACCTTCTCCAGGCCTGGGTCTGAAATGTATGGGTCACCAAGAGGTCCAAGCCCTTTTGTTGAGATCTGGGGGGAGGGAGGATTCCTCTTGGTGATCCAGAGATCCTTCTTTTAAGACCAGAGTTTGAAGGCCACATCTAGTAGAGGTTCTGGCGACTCCTAGGGGGCCAATCCTTGTGGAGATCCTGCTTAGAGACCTGGAGGATGGGATCATTCCTCTTGGTGACCAAGGGATCCTTCTGGATCCCTCCTAAGATTGGAGGCCACGTCTTGTAGTTTTTCCTAAGGGGCCAATCCTTTGTGGAGATCCTTCTGGAGACCCGGAGGATGGGATCTTTTGGATACCTCCGAAGATTGGAGATAGGAAGCCATGTCTCATAGTGATCCTGACCTTTCCTTAAGTGACCGGTCCCAGTCAGTGTGTGGGGAGGTGGAGTGGCTTGAGATGGGGGTTTGCTTCATGTGGGGAACCATGGGTCTCAGCTCTCAGCAGGACACCACAAGATCATCCATGATTTTAGCATGACGTATCGTCAAAAAGCTGATGAGATCCAGTTGCACATCAGCACTCCAGAATCAGATGGTGGGTATGAGGGCAATCCTGAAGAAGGCCTTAGCTGGGTCAAAGCTGGCTTAGATTAAATCCCTACAAGATCCGGCTTGATCCTTACTAAACCGTTAGCTCAGGATGGTACAAGTAGTCCTTGACTTACAACAGTTCCATTTAGTGACGGTTCGAAGTTAAAACAGACCTGAAAAAATGATTTAAGACCGTTTTTCAGGCTTACGACCGTTGTCATGTGATCAAAATTCACAGGCTTGGCAAGTGGCTCATATTTATGACGGCCACAGTGTCCTGGGGGTCACATAATCCCCTTTTGCGACCTTCTGCCAAGCAAAATCCATGGGGAAGCCAGATTCGCTTAACAACCATGACTCACTTAACAACTGCAGGGGTTCACTTAACAACTTTTTTTTTTTTTTTTTTGGGCTGTGGGCAAGAAATGTCGTAAAGTGAGGCCAAACTCACTTAGCAACTGTGTCGCTTAGCAACATAAATTTTGGGCTCAATTGTGGTCAGGTCGAGGGCTACCTATAGATAAATATTAAAAAGTGAATTTCAAATGTGTGTTGGGCAGAAAGAAGTCCTGCTGTACCCCAAAGATGATAGGAGAAGGGGGTTGAAGATGGGGGGATTGGTCTACAGACCCTTTGGCTGGGTTAGCAAACTGCCGAGGCCTGTCTTGGTGCTTAGACTGCAGGATTGCAGGCTGAGTGCCCCACTGTCAGCAGTTCAATCCTGACGGGCTTGAGGTTGACTCAGCCTTCTGTCCTTCGGAGGTCGGTAAAATGAGGACCCAGATTGTTGGGGGGGCAAGAGACTGACTCTGTAAACCGCTGAGAGAAGGCTGCAGAGCACTGTGAAGTGGTATATAAGTCTAAGGGCTATTGCTAAGGAAGGAAGGAGGGAGGGAAGGAAGGAAGGAAGGAGGGAAGTATGTAAGTAGAGAGGAAGGAGGGAGGGAAGGGAAGGAACGAAAGAAGGAATGAGGAAGACAGGGAAATGAGAAGGAAGCAAGCTGTAGTGGCACAGTTACAATGCAGTATTTCAGGCTGACTCTGCCAACTGTCAACAGTTCGATCCTAACCGGCTTGAGTTTGACTCAGCCTTCCGTCCTTCCGAGGTGGGTCAAATGAGGACCCAGATTGTTGGGGGGGAGGGGAAGAGGCTGACTCTGTAAACCGCTCAGAGGGGGCTGTAAAAGCCCCGTGAAGTGGTATATAAGTCTTAAGGGCTACTGCTGTTGCTATCTCCAGGACCAAGGGTCTCCTCCTCCTCCTCTCCTTGAGGTTCCTCAAGAGAGGTGCCTCCACCAAGGAGGGAGCTGTTTTTTTTCCACGGATGGTTGCATCTGTCGCCAAGCTCGGGTGGCTTAACGCCAGCGCTGAACCTTCGTTCTGGGACCCTCCCTTTCCCCCCCTCCCACTCCTTCCTCAAGGCCTTAAAAACAACTTTGGAGCAAGGAAGGTTGGGGTTCCGTTCCAAAGGGGAGCTAAGCTTCCCTCTGGGATGCTTTGATTGAAACCAGAACCACCCATCAACCCAAACGGGATCCCGCCTTCTGCAAAGGGTGGCTTTGGTTTCCCCCAGGGATCAGTAACAGTGAGTTGGAAGGGACCTTGGAGGTCATCTAGTCCAACCCCCTGCTCATTCGAACTGCTGACCTTTCTGATCGACACCGAGCTCAGTGTCTTAACGGCTCTGTGCGCAGGCCAGGACCACCAAGGACCACCCCTGCCTCCTCTGTTTCTGGTTGTCCTACATCCAGGATTCCTACCTAGGGGGTCTTAAGACCAGGGACAGGAAACCCGAGGCCCGTCAGCTGCATGGGGCCACCGAAACCATTGCTTGTGGCCCCCAAGGAACCCCAGTATTCCCCAAATTGGCAGCAGAGTTTTCCCCCACTCTTTGAAATGAAGGCTCTCCCTTGAGTACAAAAACTCCAAAAAGCAAAAACCCACCAAAATTCAGCAAGCAAAGAGGCAGAAGCCCACCCATGTGAGTGAGAAACAGCCCACCCCCCCTTTTTTTTTCTTTCTCCGCTGGGTTCCCCTCCCCTCCCCCCCTGGACCCATCCAAGTTTGCTCAAACTGAAAACATCCTCCGCTTCATGGAAGGGACCTTGGTGGGGGGGTCATCTGGTCCAACCCCCAATTCCTTCCACCATCCTGAACGTTGATGTAAGAAAATTCTCCTTTTTGTGTGTGTGTTCCCCACGGAGGGATGGACAGCCAAAGGCCTCTTGAGATGATTCCTAGGCAGGAATGGGGAGGGGGCAATCACAACGGGGAGGGGACCGTCGGTGGAGACATACGGGACTCTTGCTGACTTCAAGCCCATCCAGTTTCTCAGTTTGCCTCTTATCACCTTTGTGGAATTTTCCTGAATTTCTCAGAGCAGCCCCCAGCCGGGGGTTTTCCAGGGGATTTTTCCTATCTATCTATTAACCCAGTCCCAAGTTGGAATTTCCCCGTGGTCCCCTTTCCATGTGTGAAGCAGGTCCGAACCTGCATAGCTGCTTGGAGCAGTACCAATGAAGGAGCTCAGGGTTGAACTGTGGAGTCTGTGATCTCTGAGTTTGGTGGGGTTTTTTTGAAGACGTTTCATAACCCAGCCAGGTAACATCATCAGCGCTAAATTTGTGTGGAGGAGGAGGAGGAGGAAGAGACTTTGGGGTTCTTGGTTCTCTCTGAGCTTGGTTGTTTTCTTACAGACGTTTCATTACCCTACTAGGTAACATCATCCGTGCTACAAGAGAGGAGGAGGAACTTCCTGAAGATGAGCAGAAGCGAAGAAGCTTCTTGGATGGGAAGCAAAAGGTCTCCAAGGAAAAACAGATCCAAGAACGTCCAGCTGTCTTTTTTGGGGGGGGGAAGCACCTTCGGGGGGAAAATCTTCGACAGGATGGAGGATCCCCCCCGATACTTAGTCGAAAGGGGAGGAAGCGGCTTGCGGGGGGGGGGGGGGGGGGTGTCTCGCTCTAGGGAACCCTCACTGGGGCAGGCTGTTCAGGGGGTCTCATCCCGGGCTTGAAAAAGTTAGGGATCCCATTATGGTTGCTGAAGATTGTCCAGGAGGCATCTCAAGAGCTTGGTGAGGAGCATTTTTAGAGAGATCTGGAAGGAAGATGGGGGGGGGGAACATCCCAGGTGGGTCAGCAGGACAGGAGACCCTCCTGGCTGAGAAAGGGCTGGGGGCCGATGTTGCAGCTGCCGGGGGGTCCTGGAAGGGGATGCACCATCCGCCAGCAGCCCCTCGCGTGATGGTCCTCCTGGGAGGTATTTACAGGTCCTTCCTCAGTGTGGGGAGGAGCGGGGGAGCCTCCGTGATCCAGGGGGGTGGGGCCTGCCCCTCCGGCTCCCCCCTCGAGGGGCGGCTTCTGCCCTAGATGGAGACTTCATACGCTGCCGCCGGCATCTCCTGCAGAGAGAAAAGTCTGCAGAGGGTTGGGCCCTTGGAGGTCGGCCTCTCAGCCCCCCAGGAACGAGTTAAACAAGGCAGCCCCTTCCCCTAAAGCAGAGTGATTGGCTCAAAGTCACCCAGCCGGATTTCATTCCTAAAGTGGAACTAGAACTCACTGACTCCTGGTAATTAACCCAAAGTCACCCAGCCAGCTTTCACACTTAAGGTGGGACTAGAACTCACAGTCTCCTAGTGATGTCCCAAAGTCACCCAGCCGGATTTCACTCCTAAAGTGGAACTAGAACTCACCGTCACCTGGTGATTGGTCCAAAGTCACCCAGCTGGCCTTCCTGCCTAAGCCAGAACTAGAATTCACTCTCTTCTGCTTTCTAGTTCGGAGTCTTAATCACTCTAAGAAACTTGCTATCCTGGAGATGGAGGATATCTTCACGCTTTTCCCGATCCGCCTAGATGGCTGGATGGATCACCCCATGAGGTCGGATGCCAATCAATTAAGATCCACTGAGGATGGGAACGCAATCCACATTTCATAAGGAAATGGGAATATTTTCCCAACCTGCTCTGTTGTGCCTGGCAGCCGAGGCTGATGGAAGTTGTAATCGGAAGGAGGTCTTCTAGTCCAACCCCCTTATACGATCTCTCTCTCTCTCTGTTTCTCTCTCTCTCTTCTATCTATCTATCTGTTTCTCTATCATCTATATATCATCTCTCTCTCTCCTCTCTCTTCTACCTATCTATCATCTCTCTCTCTCTGTTTCTTTATCATCTCTATATATCATCTCTCTCCTCTCTCTTTCTCCTCTCTCTCTCTCTTCTATCTATCTATCTATCTATCTATCTATCTATCTATCTATCTATCTATCTATCATCTCTCTCGCTCTCTGTTTCTCTATCATCTCTATATATCATCTCTCCTCTCTCCTCTCTCTCATCCATCTATCTATCTATCTATCTATCTATCTATCTATCTATCTATCTATCTATCATCTCTCTCTCGCTCTCTTTCTCTATCATCTCTATATATCATCTCTCTCTCCTCTCTTTCTCCTCTCTCTCTCTTATCTATCTGTTTCTCTATCATCTCTATATATCATCTCTCTCTCTCTCTCCTCTCTTTCCCTCTCCCCTCTCTCTTCTATCATCTCTCTCTCTCTATGTTTCTCTATCATCTCTATATATCATCTCTCTCCTCTCTTTCTCCTCTCTCTCTGTCTTCTTATCTACCTATCTATCTATTTCTCTATCATCTATATATATCATCTCTCTCTCTCTCTCTCTCTGTCACTCTCTCCCTCTCTCTCTCTCTCACTCCACCCCCACCCCCACCCACCCCTATGCCTCGCTCAGTGGCCCCTCCTGTCTCCCTATTTGGCGCAGCTGGGGAAGGAAGGGGCACCCACTTACTCCAGTCTCATAGGTGGGATTGTCAAAAGCCGAATCTTCAGCCATTTGGTCGTAGGATGGTGAAGCTGACAGAGGGGCCGGCAGCGAAGACTTCCCCTGATGCCTGGGCAGACAGAGAGGAGGGAGGGAAGGAGACTGGGGTCAAGAGACGAGGGGGAGGGGGAGGCTATGTCCCCCACCCCCCTCCGGTCAGCTCCCCCACCCATCCACCGCAGCTCACCTGGAAATACACAGGTAGACGGTGCCCAGGAGAAGCCCAACGACAGCCACCGGTAGGAAGACAGCAAAAGCCACGCTGGACCCTTGCAAGGGGTCCCTGGCTGGCATCACTTTGGCCACAGCTGCGGGAAGAAACGGGAGGCTCAGTTTTGGGGGCACCTGCAGGGCAGCAGAGTGGGGGGAGAGCAGGACCCCGAAAGCTCAGGCCCCTAGAGCAGGGGTGTCAAACTCAATTTCATTGAGAGTCGCATCAGGGTTGTGTTTTACCTCGGAGGGCCTGGAGGGGGGGCATGGGGCATGGCTGTGATGGGTGTGGCTGGGGTGGGTGTGGCCAGGATGGACATGGCCGTGGTGGGCGTGACACGGGATACATGTCGGGGGCACCTATGGTAGCCAAGTGCTAAGGCAGGACTTCCGTGATATCCTCCCTCAATCCCATTATAATGTCCTTCCTTCCTTCCTTCCTTCCTTCCTTCCTTCCTTCCTTCCTCCCTCCCTCCCTCCCCTCCTTCCTATCACCATCCTTCCTCCCTCCCTCCTTTCTTCCTTCCTCTCCCTTCCTTCCTCCTCCTTCCTATCACCTTCCACCCTCCTTCCCTCCATCCTTCCTTCTCTTCTTTTTCCTTCCCTATTTGTTCTCCTTTCTTCTTCCTTCCCCTATTTCCTTGCTCTCTTCCCCTCTTTTCTTTTTTTTCTTTGTCTTCCCTCTTTCCCTTTCTCCTTTCCTGACCCTTCTTGCGTGCTCAAATGCAAAAGGGGAAACATTTTTCCTTTTGTTTTGTTTTGAGTTTCGTTTGATAGCCTCCTGCCACCCAAAACAGAGCCAGCTCCATTTTTGCTAGCAGAGGCACTGCGAGCCGGTCCTTTGCGGTTTCCAGGCCAGCCCCGCAGGGGCCAGATCTAAGCACCCCGTGGGTCGGATCTGACCCACAGGCCTTGAGTTTGCGGGGCTGACTTGTAGGGCAGTCAGAAAAAGTAAGGTCGTAGCAGCCAGTTGGATGCACAGAGTTTTGATTGCACTTCGCCGTCCTGCATTCCCCCTCTGAGCAGAAGAAGGCAGCGGCCTGGGAAAAGGAAGTTTTTGGGATCCTCCCCGTCTTACCGTCCAGCTTCGGGTTGGCATGTAACTCATCGCCGGAGGCTGGAAAGGAAGCAGAGGGTGGCATTATTTATTTATTTATTTATTTATTTATTGGTTCGATTTATATGCCACCCTTATGGAGGGGCATCGCAAGCTGGAAATTCCCGGAGCGATTTTCCCAGCTGAGAAATTCTGTCTTTCCATCCCCTAGACCAGTTTTTCAACGTCGGCAACTTTAAGACGGGTGAACTTCAGTGGTGGGTTTCAAATTTTTTTTACTACCGGTTCTGTGGGTGTGGCTTGGTGGGCGTGGCAGGGGAAGGTTACTGCAAAATTCCCATTTCCTCCCTTATCAACTGGGACTCAGGAGGCAGAGAATAGATGGGGGCAGGGCCAGTCAGAATTTTTACTACGGGTTCTCCGAACTATTGAAAATTTCCGCTACCGGTTCTCCAGAACTGGTCAGAACCTGTTAAAACACACCTCTGGTGAACTTCAACTCCCAGAATTCCCCAGCCAGCTCTGAATTATGGGAGTTGAAGTCCACCCATCTTAAAGTTGCTGAGGTTGAGAAACACTGTGGTGGAAACCAGGTGCCCATGCTCCACTCCCATCTTGCTTGACGATTGATTGATTTAGTTTTTAAAAAATATTTTGAGCCCTCCGACTTTTTCTACAGGTGGTCCTCGACTTACGACCACAATTGAGCCCAAAATTTCTGTTGCTAAGTGAGACATTTGCTAACATGAGTTTTGCCCCATTTTACGGGGCAAAACTTAACAATTGCTTGCCACAATTGTTAAGTGAATCACTGCAGATGGTAACTTACTCAAAACGGTCATTAAGCGAATCTGACTTCCCCATTGATTTTGCTTGTTAGAAGGTCGCGAAAGGGGATCACATGACCCTGGGACACTGCAACCGTCATAAGTACATGCCAGTTGCCAAGCCTCTTAATTTTGATCACATGACCATGGGGAGGTTGCAACGGTCGTAAGTGTGAAAAACGGTCCTAAGTCACTTTTTTCAGTGCCGTTGTAACTTCGGTCACTAAGTGAACTGTTGTAAATCGAGGACTGCCTGTATATAGGGAGTCCTCAACGTATGACCAGAATTAGGAGTAAAGTTTCCGTTGCTAAGCAGTTGGATGCACACAAAGCAAGGCAGTTGTTAAGTGAGTTGCACCCGATTTTATGACCTTTTCTGCCGCGGGACTTATGAAAAACACTGCAGTTGTGAAGTGTTATATATATTTAATAACTAAATAAATAACTAAAATTAAATAACTAAAATTAAATATATTAAAAAATAAACACAGGTAGTCCTCGAGTTATGACCACAAATGAGCCCAACATTGATGTTGCTAAGTGAAACATTTGTTAAGTGAGTTTTGCCCTGTTTTACCCTTTTTCTGGCCAGATCGGTTAAGCAAATCCCTGCCGTTTTTAAGTGAGTCACCCGGTTGTTAAGTGAATCTGGCTTCCCCATTGACTTTGCGGATCAGAAGGTCGCAAAAGCGGATCAGGTGTCCCCTCGGGACATTGCAACCGTCGTAAACACGAGTCAGTTGCCAAGCCTCTGAATTCTGATCACGTGTTCGTGGGGTCATAAGTGTGAAACACCGTCATAACTTTCTTTTTTCAGTGCTGTTGTAACTTTGTAATGGTCACTAAGTGAACTGTCCTATGTCGAGGACTACCTGGAGTAGGTGGGATCTACCCACTCCGTGCAGAGGATTCCGGATAGCTGACCTTCATCCCTGACCCACCACCCCCCCCCCAGCCCCACGGAGACTGACCGGCTTTGCAAAGCGGGGGAGGGCTGCTCCAGTGCGACGGGTGCCCAGGCAGACATCGGAGGACGGTGCTGCCCAGCGGCAGGTAGCCGGTGGCACAGGTGAAGCGCAGGGTAGTCCCGGTTTGGTAGAGCCGTTTTTCGGGGTGCTGAGTGCTGTGTTCGGGTCCACCTGGGTTGGTGCAGGGTTCGTAGACCTCGGCTGAAAGAAGAGAATAGCAGGATTCTGTCAGGATAATGATTTAAGAACTGACCAGCAAAGTTGGCCAGGGAATTCTGGGAGTTGAAGTCCACCAGGCTTAAAGTTGCCAAGGTTGGAGACTCCTGATTTAAGAGCTGACCAGCTGCTACGATGATTCAGCAAGGTTTTTGGGCTGGTATCACTTTAAGAGCCTGTAATAAGAAGAGGTCCTATTGGGGTGTATCTCTCTCTCCGTGTGTGCTTCCGTGCTGTAATTGCTGATTGCTGTTCGTTTGAGGTCTGACTAAAGTACGTGTATGTATATATTCTTTGTAGATAAAACCACTATTTAAATACAAACCTCTGTTTACTGTATTTGCTCCTAGGTTGTCTTACATATATACTCACACTCTGACAGATTTGAAATCCTTTCCGGCCTAGTTCTGATTTTGCTCGTTGATTTTTAGTTTTTTAGACGGGCACAGGGGAAACACTTTTAAAAAACAGCGTTCCTCAACCTTACAACTTTTAAGATGCGTGGACTTTAACTCCCAGAATTCCTCTGTTGGCTGAGGAATTCTGGGAGTTGAAGTCCACACACTGTAAAGTTGTTAAGGTGAGAAATACAGGTAGTCCTCGCCTGTAGGTGTTGTGGCTCCGTTACCTGAGCCTGTGTCATCGGCAGGAGAGGACTCCGAGAGTGAAGGAGAGGAGTTGGCAAGGCCTCCCTCTCCAGGACCCTCCTCTCTGGCAATGCCTTCGGTGTCCGCCGAAGGGCAAGAGATAGGGCCAGGGCCAAGCACGTCCACGCAGCCACAGGTGGACAGTGATGAGGGTAATGAGTCTTGGCTGGATCCACGCCAGCGTCGCAGAGATAAGCGCGCGCAACAGAAGAAAAGGCGTGCCCGAGATTAGGCTGAGTCACTGGACCACACCCCACAGGGTATAAAAGGGAGTGTGGTGGCCAGTCAAACCTTGTGACGAACAAAGCTGAAAGCTTCCACGCCATTCTGCATTGCCGGACTTTTGCTATAAGACTTTGCTGGATTATCTCTGGACTTGATTGACTCCGTAATTATTGAGCTGTTTCTTTTGATGTACCAGGAGTGGGGAGAAGTTATCTCTCCTCTTCGTAAAGAATAAACTCTTGGCAGGCAGCCACTAGGTTGTTGCCAAGTTCCGTTATCATAAGGAAAAGGATTTTGCCGGCTGGTTTGGTCTTTAACTCTTGAACGTCTGTTGGTGTGTGTGCGTGGGGTTGGGGACAGAACAGTAGGACAGTTCATTTAGTGACTGTTTGAAGTTACAACGACAGAAAATAAAAGAGACTTACGACTGTTTTTCACACTTATGACCGTTCCAGTATCCCCGTAATCAAAATTGAGACACTTGGCAACTGACCCTTATTTATGATGATCGCACTTTCCTGGGGATCACATGATCCCTTTTGCGACCATTTGACAAGCAAAGTCAAGGAGCAAGCCAGATTCACTTAACAACCATCTGAGTCATTTCACAACTGCACTGATTCACTTAACAACTATGTCACGAGAGGTCATAAAATGGGGCAAAACACATTTAACGTATGTCTCAATTAGCAACATAAATATTGGGCTCAATTGTGGTTATAAGTCGAGGATTACCTGTATTGATTTAGAAAATGTCCCTCGGACTAAATTTTAGCCCAAAATTTTGTAATTTTCGTAATTTTAACTTACGAACGCAACTGAGTCCAAAATTTCCATCGCTAAGCAAGACAGTTGGTAAATGAGTTTTACCCTGTTTTACGACATTTCTTGCCGCATTTGTTAAGTGAATCACTAAAGTTGTTAAATTAGTTATACAGTTGTTAAGTGAATCTGGCTTCCCCATCAACTTTGCTCATCGGAAGGTCGCAAAAAGGGATCACGTGATCCCCATGGGAAACTGCGACCGTCATAAATATGAGTCAGATGCCAAATGTCTGAATTTTGATCACATGACCACGTGGGATGCCGCCACTGTCGTAAGAGTGAAAAACAGTCATAAGTCACTTTTTTCAAGTAACTTCAGACGGTCACTAAATGAATAAATGGTCATAAGTCGAGAACTGCCTGTCTTTCTTTGACCTCTGCCCCTGGCTAGCCTCTCGCCCTCCTCCTGGGTGGAAGACCCCAGACTCAGCTTACGGATGCATTTGGGCAGCCGGTCACTCCACTTGGGACCGCCGGCCGACCGGTCGTGACAGACGATTTCCCCGGTGCCGGCCAGGAGGTAGCCTTTGTCGCAGAGGAACTGGATGGCGGAGCCCACCGGGAATTTGTTGGCGGAGACCACGCGACGGCTGTGCTCCACGTCTCCGGGGTCTGGACAAGCGGTCACTAAGAGAGACAAAGAGGGAACTGGTAGGTGGGCAGGGGGAGACACCCCCCCAGGGCAGAGGGGGAAGCTGTCGCCTTATTGAGAGAGGTCTGCGCTCAGAAGGCACTGGAAGGGCTACGCAGACCCCCCCACCCCCACCCCATCTTTTAGAAGTAGTCCTCGACTTACGCCCATAATCCATTTATGACCTGGAATTATTTTATATATATGTGTGTGTATACTCTCACACATACAAATGCACACATATATATACCGGTAATGTACGTACACACACACACACACACACACACACACACACACACACACACACACAAAATAGAGCTGGAAGGGACCAGGGAGGTCTTCTAGTCCAACCCCCTGCTCAAACAGGAGAACCTATTCTATTTCAGATATATAGCTATATCTATACACACACACACACACACATATACACAAACACACACACACATATATAGGCACATATACACACACAGACACAGACACAGGTAGTCCTCAGCTTATGACACTATTGAGTGCAAAAATTCTGTTGCTAAGTGAGACAGTTGTTAAATGCCCCATTTTACAACCTTTCTTGAAACAGTTGTTAAGTGAATCCCTGCTGTTGTTAAGTTAGGAGCATAGTCGTTAAGTGAATATGGCTTCCCCATGGACGGTCAGACGGTCGCAAAAAGGAGATCACGTGACCTCGGGACACTGCAACCGTCATAAAGACAAGTCAGTTGCCCAGCACCTGGATTTTGCTCCTCTGACCACAGGGAGGCTGTAACAGTCGTAAGTGTGAACAAGGGTCCTAAGTCACTTTCTTCAGTGCCGTCACTAAAGAAATCGTTGTAAATCAAGGATCCCTTATCCTTAAATCAGAGGTCTTTAAACTTGGCAGCTTTAAGACTTGTGGACTTCAACTCCCAGAATTCTCCAGCCAGCTGGAGAATTCTGGGAGTTGAAGTCCACAAGTCTTAAAGCTGCCAAGTTTAAAGACCTCTGATTTAAAGCGTCAGGATAAAACGAAGCAAGAAAAAGTGAATGTGTACAGACAACAATAACGGAGCCTGCCCGTCATGGACATGACTTGTGACGGTCATAAAATGGGATTTGATAATATTTTTGGCAGCGGTCAGTCATTAAGCAGAACGCTGTTTTCCCATCGCCTCCTTTGGATATTCCAGATTTAACAACGATCCCCTCATCAGCCAGTAGGGGGAGCTCTTAACACGCCCAACATCAAGTCAAAAGTGGTTTTACAAGCACAATGGAGGAGCTTTACGGAAATGTCCCCCCCACCCAGATGGACCGGCTATTGGAGACCCCCCCAGAATCCTTCTGCCATTGGGATCCCCCCTCCTTCCTTCTAAGTCAGGAAGATTCTCCTGGGGAAGACTCTAAATCGGGCATGCAGAGTTCCTCCTCCCTCCTCCTCCTCCTCCTCCCCCCCTCCTAGCCCCAGACCTTCCCCCCCCCTTACCTCTCTGGCAGGAGGGCAGGTCCCCACTCCACACCAAATCCCAGTGGCACATCAGGAGCTCGGTGCCCACCAACTCGTAGCCGGGGTAGCAGTGATAGGTAACCACTGCCCCGTGGATCAGCTCCGGGTGCGAGGTCGTCTTCCAGCCGTTGGGAATTTCTGGCAGCTCCGGACAGGTGTCGTTGCGGGGAACCTCTGCCAGGGAAGAAGACCGAAAGGGAGGCTGGAGAGAGGTCCTTTGGCATCTGATTTTGGACTGGGGGGACGGGGACGGGGGACGAGAGCCCCTTTTAACCCACCCCTGCCCCCAATGGGAAGCTCCCTCTCCTTGCTATCCAGGTAGTCCTCGACCTACGACCACGGTTGTGCCCAAAATCTCCGTTGCTAAGCGGGGCAGTTGTTAAGTGAGTTGAGCCCCACATTATTTATTTATTTATTAAATGTATTTATATGCCGCCATTCTCCCAAAGGACTCAGGGCGGCGAACACAAGTTAAGAAACAAGTACAATAAAATCATAATTTAATCCAAATTTAATCCAATTTAATTACGACGTTTCCTGACACAGTGGTTAAGTCAGGGACACGGTTGTTAAATGGATCTGGCTTCCCCATTGACTTCGCTGGCCAGAAGGTCAATGGGGAAGACAGATTCACTTAATAACCGTGTTCCTAAATTAACAACCAGTGATTCACTTAACAACTGAGGCAAGAACGGTTGTAAAGCGACCATTTTTACTAACTTATTTTACAACTGTGTTACTTAGCCATGGAAATTTTTGGCTCCATTGTCCTCGTAAGTCAAGGACTACCTGTAATTTCAATGTGCCCCTCCCTCCCCCCGCATGTTGGTGTAAGCGTTCCAGCGCTGACATATGAAAGGAGAGGAGAAGCTTGAACTTTTGCCTACTTAATTCCTTTGAAGATTCTGTTTCCTCTGAGATGGGAGGAGGGGGGGACATTCCTGTGATCTGACGGAGATGGGATGAGGAGAGTGGCTTGGAAGATAGCCAATGAGACGCAGAGAATTGGGGATCGGAAAGGGAAGGCTTGGGGGGCAGAGGTCAGTGCTGACCGCGAAAGAGCCAGGGACAGATCACTATGCTCCATAAAGAGAAAATTTCCTCAAAGATCGGCAGTTTGGAAAGTCATTTATTTTGAGATAGCATCGAAACCTGACAGTTGGAAGCTGAGCTACGAAGGCTGTTCGGAGGGTCTCCAGGGAAGGCAGCTGCTCCGCTTACCGGCGAAATGGATGATGAAACCGTGCCGGTAACCCACGGCGCTGCTCCCGGGATCCGACTGGAACTGGACGGTGATGTCAGCCATGGAGGTGAAGAGCTGGAAATGCCGGTGGGAGCCAGAATACTGGCCCAGGATGCGGGCCGTCAGGTCGTCCCCGTCGTAGAAGGTCAGCGTGTCCCCTTTGCCAAGGCGCAACCTTTAAGGACAAGCGGGGGAGGGGGGGAAGGCAATCCGGGAGGGGGGAGGAAAAGAGGCTGCCTCAACAAGGGGGCCCTTTGACACCTTCGTAGCAAATTGCGAGGAAGAAAATCCAATAATTTGCTTATAAATTGGATTTTATTCTGTATTTTTCTCAGCCTGGATCCCCGTTCCCCCCACCCACTACTAGTACTGATGATGTTACCTAACTGGGTCATGAAACGTCTGCAAGGAAACAACCCAGCTCAGAGAGCACCAAGGACCCCACAGTTCAACCCCGAGCTACAAATATCCTATTAATAAGACTCTTTATCAGCTGGTCCCAGATTTCCCTCTTTCGTGGCATCCACAAAGGGAGGGAAATCTGTCAAAGAAAGCAGAAGGTAGCGTGACCTGGGCTTCCTGAGTCAGTAAAACACACGAGTAGTCCCAAAAACCTCTTTTATTGCAACAGCTGTGAATTACGTTCATTCACAGCTGAGTCCCAATTAGTTGCAAAAAGTTCTTCTTCTCTCCTTGATTAGTTTCCATCCGTTGCTTCTTGTCCTGCCTTCTGTTTTTTTGGACAACAATTTGACCCCCCAACTCTTTGTGGCAGCCCCTCAACTATTGGAAGATGCTCTCCTGTCTCACCTGGTCCTTCTCTTCTCTTCACTGGACTAGCCAGGTCCAGTTTCTGCAACCGTTCATTGTAAGTTTTAGCCTCCAGTCCCGGCATCATCAAAGACCAGAATAGCAAAGAAATCTTCTAGTCCCGTGATGCGGAACCTATGGCACGCGTGCCCAAAGTGGCACGCGGAGCCTTGTCGCCTGGCACACGCAGCGTCCCCTGTTCCTCTTCCATGTTTCCGGCACATATGCGCACACGATGATCAGCTGCCTTTGTGTTGGCGTCAGTGCCGGAAACCGGAAGGGCTGGTCTTCCATTCTCCAGCCTGAGCGTGTGGGCTTGGTCAGACGATCGCCACGTGTGCATGTACCGCGAGTACGTTCTCTGGCACGTGCACGCCCCTGGGCAACTCCTATTCCTGGTCTCGGCCCAGATGAGCGCACATGGGGCAGCCCAGCTTCTAGAGCAGTGTTTCTCAACTTTGGTAGCTTGAAGATGGGTGGACTTCAACTCCCAGAATCCCCCAGCCAGCGCTGCTGGCTGGGGGATTCTGGGAGTTGAAGTCCACCCATCTTCAAGCTTCCAAGGTTGAGAAACACTGTTCTAGAGGCAAGTTGCCCTTCCCTCCTCCCTCCCTTCCTTTCTCCTCCTCCCCATCTTTCCTTCCTTCCTTCCTTCCTTCTTTCCTTCCTTCCTTCCTTCCTTCCTTCCTTCCTTCCTTCCTTCCTTCCTTCCTTCCTTCCTTCCTTTCCCCTCCCTCTCCTTCCTTCCTTCCTTCCTTCCCAAGCAATAGTGCTTAGACTTATATACCGCTTCACAGTTTTTTACAGCCCTCTCTAAGCGGTTTACAGAGCCAGCCTATTGCCGCCCCCCACCTTCCCAAACAACCTGGGTCCTCATTTTCCCGACCTCGGAAGGACAAAAGGCTGAGTCAAACTCAAGCTGGTCAGGATTGAACTGTTGGCAGTTGGCAGAGTCAGCCTGAAATGCTGCATTGTAACAGCTGTGCCACTACAGCTTCCTTCCTTCTCATTTCCCCGCTTTCCTCATTCCTTCCCCTCATTTTCCCTTCCTTCCCTCCTCCCTCCCTTCCCTTCCCCTTCCTTCCTTCCCTTCTCTCTACTTATATACTTCCCCTCCCTCCTTCCTTCTTCCTTCTCTTACCTACCTACCTACCTTCCTTCCTTCCCATCTTCTTCCCCTTTCCTTCCTTCCCATCTTCCTTCCTCCTTCTCTTCCCCTTCCTTCCTTCCTTCCTCCCCTTCCCCTTCCTTCCTTCCCTTCCCTCCCTTCTCTCTACTTACATACTCCCCCCTCCCTCCTTCCTTCCCTCCCTCCTCTTCCTTCTCTTACCTACCTACCTTCCTTCCTTCCTTCCCATCTTCCTTCCTCCTTTCCTTCCTTCCTTCCTTCCTTCCTTCCTTCTCTTACCTAACTACCTACCTTCCTTCTTTCTTTCTTCCCATCTTCCTCCCTCCTTCCTTTCCTTCCTTCCTTCCTTCCTCCCCTTCCCCTCCCCCTTCTCTCTACTTATATACTTCCCCCCTCCCTCCTTCCTTCCCTCCTCTTTCTTCTTACCTTCCTTCCTTCCTTCCTTCCTTTCTTCCCATCTTCCTTCCTTCCTTCCTTCCTTCCTTCCTTCCTTCCTTCCTTCCTTCCTTCCTTCCTTCCCAAACAATAGTGCTTAGACTTATACCCCACTTCATAGTGCTTTTACAGCCCTCTCAGAGCGGTTGACAGAGTCAGCCTCTTGCCCCCAACAACCTGGGTCCTCATTTTACCCACCTCAGAAAGACGGAAGGCTAAATCGACCTTAAGCCAGTCAGGATCGAACTGCTGGCAGCGGGCAGTGAGTTAACCTGCAATGCTGCCTTCTAACCACTGCGCCACCATGGTTTAAAAACTGGCTTGCTGAGCAACGGAAATTCTGGGCTCGACGGTAGTCCTAAATCCAGGACTACTTGTTGGTGGGGGCCCTGGGTTGCAATTCTGTTGTTTGGCCTGCCTTCAGGAGAGCTGGGCCTGGGTGCGAAAGAGGGGAAGAGAGAAGCAGTCCACTCACACACGTATGTCCAACATGATGCGCTTGTCCTCTTCCACATGGACGCCCCAGATGCAATCCTGCCCCTTTCCGTATGGTTCGGGCCAGTTGGGGGACAAAACCACTCCGGATGCATCCGTGATCTCCCCGCTGCACACCGCTGTTGGGGGACACACGTGAGAAAAAGGTCACGCGTGGGCATTGCCAATGCTGGGTTTTTAGATCCCTGTCTGACTTTCTTCCGGTAGCTTTTTATTTTAAAATTCAGTGCAAGTGAACTCCGAACGGTCACTCAATGGAACGGTCATAAGTCGAGGACTGCCTCAGGTAGAGAAATGTTTTTCTACATAAGGCAGTCCTCGACTTATGACCGTTCCAGAATCACCGTTCGGAGTTACAACAGCACTGGAAAAAATGACTTAGGGCCATTTTTCACACTTACGACGGTTGCAGAATCTCCATATTCACGTGATAAAAATTCAGGCGCTTGGCAACTATATTTATATTTATATTTTATTTTATTTCTATATCGCCCTTCTTCTTCGGGACTCAGGGCGGTGTACAGCCGAGATAAAACATTGCATATAAAATTTAAAAACAGTTTAAAAAACAATTAGATAATTTCGGGCCAAGATTTAAAAACAACCCAATTAAAACCGAATTCAATTAAAACTGAGAGGATGGGATCAAGCCAGCCCGACTGACTCATATTTATGACGGTTGGAGTGTCCCAGGGTCACATGATCCTCTTTTGCGACCGTCTGTCAAACGAAGTCAATGGCGAAGTCAGATTCACTTAACAACCCGTGCAACTAACTTAACAACTGCAATGATTCACTTAACAACTGTGATGAAAAAGGTCTTAAAACGGGGCAAAACTCTCTGAACAAATGTCTCACTTAGCAACATAAATTTTGGGGCTCATTTGTGGCCGTAAGCCGAGGATCACCTGTACTACATTACATTGTATGTACAGGGTACACATAGTCCTTGATTTACGACCATTATTGAGGTTGGCATTATGGTCGTAAGTTGTGCTGATCATTCAGCGTGTCATTAAGCGACCAACCTGATTTTATGGCCTTGTTTTGTGGCGGTTGTGAAGCCAACACCGGGATTGTTCAACAGATCCCTCGGTTGTTAAGCGAACCCATTATCTACAAATTGGACTGTAAATTGTCTGTAAATTGGAACTAAACTCTGGTTTCTCGTGAAAAACATGGTAAATCATGGTGATGTGATTGATGTAAATGTGGGCTGGTCGACGAGCACCCCAAAAGTGACCAGGTGACTATGGGGGAGAGGTTCATAACTTTTGGGGGGTTGTCATAACATTGAACGGTCACTAAGTGAGGGCGCATATGTGACATCTCGCTTGATGGCTTAGCAACCAAAATTCGGGCCCCACCTCTGATTGTAAGTCAAGGACTTCATGTAACTTTTTGAAGTACCTGTTAATAAATACAGGTAATCCTCAACTTACAACCATCATTGAGCCCAAAACTGATGTTGCTAAGTGAGACATTTGTTAAGTGAGGTTTGCCTGTTTTTACAAGCTTTCTTGCCACAGTTGTTAAGTGAATAATTGCAGTTGTTACACTAGTAACTCGGTTGTTAAGTGAATCTGGCTTCCCTGTTGACTTTGCTCATCAGAAGGTCACAAAAGGGCTTCGCGAGACCCTGGAACTTTGCAACCCGTCATAAATACGAGTCAGTTAGTTGACAAGCGTCTGAATTTTGATCACATGGCCATGGGGGATGATGCACGGTCATACATGTAAAAATGGTCATAAGTCACTTTTTTCAGGGATGTAACTTTGAATGGTCACTAAATGAACTGTTGTAAGTCGAGGACTACCTGTAGGTAAAAATAATTTAATTTAAAAGCGATTTATTGCGTTTTTTTCTTCTCCAGGAGTTTGGCAGAAATCTGGGGGCAGAGTTAAAAGAGGCATCAGCCTAGAATCCCTGCGTAGTCACAAGCAGGCTCAGTCCAGCCTCTCTTGAGTGCGGATGCGAAGTGTGAGCCGAGAGGATTCCTGAACGGAGGCTTTGAGCAATAAATTCGTTTAATTGGAGCTTCAGGTGTGGACCTGGTCTTTCGTGCCAGGAAGGGAGGGAGGAAATGGAGGGAGGAAAAATAGAAAAAAGAGGAAGAAAGGAAGGCGGGAAGGAAGGAAAGGAGGAATGATGAAAAGGGAGGGAGGGAGAGAAGGAAGGGAAGGACTCACTTTCCGCCGTGCCCCCAAAACATTTTTATTCCAGCAGGCTGGACTGGCTTGACTCTCCCTTTTAATTTGCTTGTAAGTTTTATACAAATTGGGTGTTTTTAAATTCGTTTTTTGGGCCAAAATTATTTAATGTACTTTTAATTGGTTTTTAACTTTTGTATGATGTATTTTTATTTTGTGGCTGTTCACCGCCCTGAGTCCTTCGGGAGTAGGGCGGTATATAAATTGAATAAAATAAAATAAAATAAAATAAAATAAAATAAAATAAAATAAAATAAAAATAATAATAAAATAAAATAAAATAATAAAATAAAATAAAATAAAATAATAATAAAATAATAATAAAATAAAATAAAATAAAATAATAAAATAAAATAAAATAAAATAAAATAAAGTAAAATAAAGGAAGGAAGGAAGAAGAAGGAAAGAAGTGTTGGAGAAGGAATGACAGAAGCTGGCGGCGGAGTTAAAAGAGGCATCATCCTAGAATCCCTAAGTAGCTGCAAGCGGATTAAATCCAGCCCTGTGAATTCCATTCACCCTTATCCAACCCTTAGAAGGCGCCCACCGTGAGTTGAGAAGATTCCTATGCTTAGGCTTTTAGCAATAAATCAGTTTAGTGGAATCTTCACAGGTGGATCTGGTCTTTTGCACCTGACAATACAGCTGGCTGGCTGGCTGGATAGATGGATGGAAGGAAATGGAGAGAGGAAGGGAGGAGGGAAGGAGATAGAGGGAGAAAGAATGAAAAGAAGGAAGGAAGGAAGGAAGGCAGGAAGGAAAGGAGGAAGGAAGATGGGAAGGAAGGAAGAAAATATAGAGGGGAAAGGAGGGAAAAGAATGAAAAGAAGGAAGGCAGGAAGGAAATAGAGAGAGGAAGGGAGGAGGGAAGGAGATAGAGGGAGAAAGAATGAAAAGAAGGAAGGAAGGCAGGCAGGAAGGAAATATAGAGAGGAAGGGAGGAGGGAAGGAGATAGAGGGAGAAAGAATGAAAAGAAGGAAGGAAGGAAGGCAGGAAGGCAATATAGAGAGGAAGGGAGGAGGGAAGGAGATAGAGAGAGAAAGAATGAAAAGAAGGAAGGCAGGAAGGAAATATAGAGAGGAAGGGAGGAGGGAAGGAGATAGAGGGAGAAAGAATGAAAAGAAGGAAGGAAGGAAGGCAGGAAGGAAAGGAGGAAGGAAGATGGGAAGGAAGGAAGAAAATATAGAGGGGAAAGGAGGGAGAAAGAATGAAAAGAAGGAAGGCAGGAAGGCAGGAAGGAAATATAGAGAGGAAGGGAGGAGGGAAGGAGATAGAGGGAGAAAGAAGGAAAAGAAGGAAGGAAGGAAGGGAAAGAAAAAAAGATTAGTAGGAAAGAAGTGTAAGAGAAGGAGTGGCAAATCCTGGGGGAGAGGGGGGTGGAGTCAAAAGAGGCACCAGCCTAGAATCCTTATGTAGCCACAAGGGAACCAATTCTTGTCATTTCCACCAGCCGCGTCCTTCCCCGTCTCTCACCTCGGCAGGCCGGCTCCGTCTCATTCCACTGGGGGTTGGAGGGATCCACGCACTCGATGATGACCGAGCCTTGCTCCAGGGTGTAGCCGGGCTCACAGGTGAACTCCACGGTGGTGCCCACTTTGTAGCTCCCGTTGCTGGAGGTGAAGTTCCCGTACTTGACGAAGGGCTCGTAGCAGTGACCGGGCCGGAAAGCTGCAAAGAGCAGAGCAGGGAGAAGGAGGGCTTGGTCTCCTTCTTTTAGTAGGGCTGGCCCCGGCTGGTTGCCGGACTACAGTTCCCATCAGCCTCAGCCAGCACAGTTGAAGCTGGGAAGGGTAACAGGTTCAAGAGAGCGGGAAGGGACCTTGGAAGTCTTCTAGTCCAGAGGTCTCCAACCTTGGCAACTTTAAGACTTGTGGACTTCAACTCCCAGAATTCCTCAGCCAGCTCTCCAACCTTGGCAACTTTAAGACTTGTGGACTTCAACTCCCAGAATTCCTCAGCCAGCAAAGCTGGCTGAGGAATTCTGGGAGTTGAAGTCCACAAGTCTTAAAGTTGCCAAGGTTGGAGATCCCTGTTTTAGTCCAACCCGCTGCAATTGTCATCCAAGGGGGGGCCTTGGGGAAGATGCCTGGGGGGGGACCCCAGCTCTTCTTGGCCACTTACCTTCATAGCGCAGGGCCACCCCAGCAGCCACGCCGCCACTATCTGTGGAAAACTCGACGAAGAAGCCACGGCTGGTGCTGGCCAACCCCTCGATGGGCAGATACTCGACCTCGTACGAGTCGTACACCGGGGGCGCCTCGATGTTGTTGCCGTTACGGATGATCAGCCTGCAACGAAGAGGGAGGGGCAGATTTCCTTCCTGAGGGTCTCAAGGATTCCAAGCAGGGGTGAAATGCTCCCGGTTCGGACCGGCTCGGGCGAGTAGGTAGCGATGGCGGCGGGCAGTTTGGAGAACCGGTAGCAAAAATCCCTGCCCCTGCCCCCTATGTCCAGCTGAGCCGTGCGATCATCAGAGCCTTTTTTTCCCTTTAAATGGCTCTGACGAGCCAAGCTCTGACGATCCCAGCTGCGTTGCCTGCTAACTAGCAAAAATCCCCCCCCCCAACTTCTAGCTTGCTTACCTTAGCTGCTGGTTGCAATGCCTGCCTTGCTTCGCTTGCTGTAATACCTGCAATCCATTGCATCAGCAAGCAACTGAATCTCTCTGCCTGCAATCAAGCTCATCGGTGAGCAGCTCCATCTGCCTGCCTGCCTTCCTGCCTGCCTTGTGCCTTCTTATTGCAGGGGTCTCGAACCTTGGCAACTTTAAGACTTGTGGACTTCAACTCCCAGCAAAGCTGGCTGAGGAATTCTGGGAGTTGAAGTCCACAAGTCTTAAAGTTGCCAAGGTTGGAGACCCCTGTTCTATTGGGTAAGTTTTTTCCCCCTTTGGGAGCTTTAAAAAATAGTTAATTGGGTTTTTTTTTAGTTGTTCTTTTTTTTAGACCTAGCCATTTAAAGTTTAGGAAGTTTTAAATTTAGCTGCTTTTATATAAAAATAAAAATAAATAAAAATAAAATAATATTTGTGCAGCTTTCTGAGATTTAGTGTGTTTCTGTAGTGTTTCACTCTAACTACACAAACACACAAAATCTCACAAAGCTGTATGTGGAATTTTGTGTGTGTAAAGTGTGAAAGTTGGTTTTTTGGGCTTTTTGTGGCTGTGTGAGGTTCCTGCTTGTTGCAGGGGCCATTTTGGGTCTAGCACAGCTGCTTTTACATTGTGGGTGAGCCAGTTGTGTTGTGTTGTGTTTTGTAGGTTAAAAAAGGGCAAAGAAGTCACGTTGACTTGGCCACGCCCACCCAGTCACCTTACCACCAAGCTCCGCCCACTAATTAAGCCACGCCCACAGAACCGGTAGCAAAAAAAAATTAGATTTCACCCCTGATTCCAAGATTTGGGGCAGCCGACAGGGTCCAAAATGGGGCCCACAGCCATGCAATTTGCCCCTTGCTTACGTGTGTTGCAATGCGGTAAAAAACCCCAGTTTGATTACAGGTAGTCCTCGACTTACGACCGCAATTGAGGCTGAACTTTCCATGCTAAGCATGACAGCTGCGGTTTTGCCCCGTTTTACGACCTTTCTCGCCACAGTAGTCGGGTCAATCCCTGCCGTTGTTCAGTGAGTCACACAGTCGTTAAGTGAATCGGGTTTCCCCGTTGACTTTCCTTGCCAGAAGGGGATGACACAATCCTGGGATGCTGTAACCGTCATAAATATGAGCCAGTTGCCAAGCAGACAAATTCTGATCACGTAACTATGGGGATGTTGCAATAGTTGTAAGTGTGAAAAACGGCCGTAAATCATTTTTTAAGTGCCTTTTTCGATTCAAATAGTCACTAAATGAATGGTTGTAAATCAAGGACTATCTGTACATGGCAGTGGAGAGCATCTTCATTGTTTTACCCACCCCTCTGTGGATGCCCCAATGAGGTGCTGAGATGATTAATCTGATTAGGATGAAAGCTGTCCCAGGGGGAGGGGCAGCTCTTGACCAGTCACCCTCCATGTTGTAGACTGGCAATGCCATTGCCCCAGAACAGGTTTCTTGACCTTGGCAGCTTTAAGAGGGGTGGGCTTCCACTCCCAGAATCCCCCAGCCAGCATCCTTTAAGATGGGTGACTTCCACTCCCAGAATCCCCCAGCCAGGCATACATTAAGAGGAATGGACTCCAACTCCCAGAATCCCCAGCCAACCATGCTTTAAGAGGGGTGGGCTTCCACTCCCAGAATCCCCAGCCAGCCATGCTTTAAGAGGGGTGGGCTTCCACTCCCAGAATCCCCAGCCAGCCATGTTTTAAGAGGGGTGGGCTTCCACTCCCAGAATTCCCCAGCCAGCCATGTTTTAAGAGGGGTGGGCTTCCACTCCCAGAATCCCCAGCCAGCCATGTTTTAAGAGGGGTGGGCTTCCACTCCCAGAATCCCCAGCCAGCCATGTTTTAAGAGGGGTGGGCTTCCACTCCCAGAATTCCCCAGCCAGCCATGTTTTAAGAGGGGTGGGCTTCCACTCCCAGAATTCCCCAGCCAGCCATGTTTTAAGAGGGGTGGGCTTCCACTCCCAGAATCCCCAGCCAGCCATGTTTTAAGAGGGGTGGGCTTCCACTCCCAGAATTCCCCAGCCAGCCATGTTTTAAGAGGGGTGGGCTTCCACTCCCAGAATTCCCCAGCCAGCCATGTTTTAAGAGGGGTGGGCTTCCACTCCCAGAATCCCCAGCCAGCCATGTTTTAAGAGGGGTGGGCTTCCACTCCCAGAATTCCCCAGCCAGCAAGGTGCACTCTCTTTCACCTTAATCTACCTCCAAGGGCTGTGGTGAGAAAGCAGCCAAGGTCCTAGCAAACCACCAGTCTAAACAGAACCCCGCTGCAGCCCCCCCATCGTTTGCCCTCCCATCCTCCGAGGGCTCACCTGTCGTCGTCCTCTGCCAAGGAGACTTTCTCGAAATGCAGGTGCAGCCGCTGCCCGGGGGGCGCCTCCAGCACCCAGTGGCAGGTGAGGTTGTTGCTGTAGTTGGCCGGGAAGCCTGGCGACACGATGCGTCCGGTGGTGGCATTCTGGATCACGCCTCCGCATGCCGCTGCAAGAAGAGCATGGAATGGGCAACATCAGACTGCCCCAGAACCTGAACTCCTCCTTGGCTCCATTTGTTGAGGAAGATATAATTTTATTAGAGATAAAATATATTGCAGGAGAGTAAAACCAGAACTGAGAATCGCGCGGCAAAATCCCTAAATTCTACTTTTCCACCCTCTAACTGTCCCTCGCTGCCCACCCCACTGTAACCAATCAAACATGCAAAATGTTTTCATAATGGTCACTCTGAGCACTGCCTGGTATGCAGCTCCCTTCTTTTTCCAGCTGGGTGACCTTGAGGCAGAGTCTCGAGGTAGTACAGTCTCTACTTTCGATTCCCCAAGCATCACCTTCCTCATCCCATCCCCACAATTCATGGCATTCTGTCATTGTGTAACATCGAAGCACAGCAAGTGTAAGGTGACAGCTGACAGGCAACGCGAGTTGGGGTCCAGGTCTGGCATGGGACGCCCCCTCCCCTGGTCTGCTGCCCCATCTCCGGCTGACTCACCGATGCAGGTGGGCTCCTGGCTGCTCCAGAAGGGATGGGTGGCATTGAGGCATGCCAGGCAGGGCTTCCCCACCAACTGGTACCCGACGACGCAGGAGAAGCACGCTTGGCCCCCCGGGTGAGTGCTGGTGACAGAGACGTCGCCGTACGCGGGCCGCACAGGGAAGACACAGCTGAGCAAGTACGCTGGACACAGAGGAGAGACATGGACAGTAATTTAATGGAGGCATCCCCAATCCCGTCTGTGGATCAGCACCGGGCCGCGACGTGCCAGAACCCGGTCCATACAAACAAGCAAAGTCCCATCTGCGGGATTCAGGCAGCACGCGAAACTACGCTCCCTCCAGTCCGTGGAAAAACCTCTATCCACGGAACTGGTCCCTGGTGCCTGAAACGTTGGTGAAATGCACTTACCTTCGCTACTGGTTCGGGAATGTGAGCGTGCGCGCCTCTTCTGTGCATGCGCAGAGGGTCAAAAATGGGACATAATGACGTCCCAGTGGATGGATGGAGCCTCCTGCCAGTGGTGCTACCGGTTCGCGCGAACCGGATAGATCCGGCCGGATTTCACTGCTGGTGAAGGGGTATCAAACTCAATTTCATTGAGGACCACATCAGGGCTGTGGTTGACTTCAGGGGTGGGGGGTGGGCGGGCGTAGCCAACTGGGTGGGTGTGGCCAACTGGGTGGGCATGGCCAGCTTGATGCCACTCCCCAGTGTTTCCTCTTCGCATTGGGAAGACTGGGCCGAAGCAATGCAGGACGGCCCCTTACATTTTCCAGGACTGCCCCGTGGGCCAGATCCAACCGCATCACGGGGTGGATCTGTCCCACAGGCCTTGTGTTTGACACCCCTGGTTTAGTGTCAGTCCTGAGCACTAAAGTCCATGGCTAAAACAACCTCCCTGCCCATCGTCCTGAGCAAGTGCTCTCTTCCCCATCCCTTGTTCTCTGTTGCGTCAGAGGTAGGCATCTATTCCAGGACTGTCTGCTCTACCCAAGTTGCAGAGGCCAAGGCTTGAACCCCAGTGGCTCCTGCCTGCAAATGCGATACTGGTAGTCCTCAACTTACGACCAGTATCGAGCCCCAAATTTCCATTGCTAAGCGAGAGAGTTGCTCTGCCCCATTTTACAAACAGTTGTTAAGCGAACCTGGCTTCTGCCATTGGCTTTGCTTGTCGGAAGGTCGCAAAAGGGGATCACATGACACACACACACCTCCGGGACACTGCGGCAATCATAAATACGAGTCTGTTGCCAAGCGTCTGAATTTTGATCGCGTAAGTGTGAAAAAAAGATTATAAGTTGCTTTTTCGTTCCCCTGGTAACTTTGATTGGTCACTAAACGAATTGTTATAAATCAAGGACTACCTGTAACTCCTCACAGAGGCTTTCCCTTTGCAGTTGCTGCCTGTCGAGAGACTCACCTGCCACCTGCTGCCATGGAGTGACTTCCTGCAATTTTCCCATCTGAAACTATAATCCCAGATTCTATAATTTTTTCCCTGGCTTTTCAAGGGCTCGTTGCCTTAACAACCATGGCAGCCCCTCGGATTCTGCCTTGAGATACAGATTCACAGAGCTGGAAGGGACATTGGAGGTCATCTAGTCCAACGCCCCACCCAGTAGGAGACCCTACAACATTTCGGTCCAGTCTCTTCTTGGAAGCCTCCAGGGATGAAGCTCCCATAACTTCTGAAGGCAACTTCTCTGTTCCATGGGTTGATTGTTCTCAGTGTCAGAAAAATTCTCCTTATTTCCAGGTTGAATCTCTTCTTGTTCAGTTTCCATCCATTGTTCCTTCTCTGGCCTTCGTGTGCTTTGGAGAATAGCTGGGCCCCCTTCCTCCTCTCTGGGGCAGCCCCTCAAATACTGGAAGATGCTCTCCTGTCTCCCCTGGTCCTTCTCTTCCCTAGACCGGCCAGGCCCAGTTCCTGCAACCGTTCATCGTATGTTTTAGTCTCCAGTCCCTTAATTGTCCTTTTTGCTCTTTTCTGCACTTTTTCTAGAGTCTCAATATCCTTTGTTTATAGTGTGGGGACCAAAACTGGATTCAGTACTCTAGGTGTGGCCTTACTAAGGCTTTATAGAGTGGTATTAGTACCTCCCTTGATCTAGATTGTGTCCCTCTGTTCATGCAATTTAGGATTGCATGGGCTTTTTTAGCTAGCTTGTTGATGGCAATCTCTTTGCAAAAAGATTTCTGACAAAAAAAATACCCCCTGCCTCCCCCCACCCCCGGAAGCTGGTGGTGTCAGTTGCAGAGAAAAAATACAGGTTACAACAGTCCGCTTAGTGACCATTCGAAGTTAGAACAGCAGTGAAAAAAAAGAGACTTGTGATCATTTCCCACACTTACGACCATTTGCATCATCCCCCCGAGTCATGTGATCGAATTTCAGATGCTTGGCAACTGGCTCGTATTTATGACCGTTGCTGTGTCCCAAGCAAGATCAGGCGATCCCCTTTTGCGACTTTCTGACGGGGAAGCCGGATTCACTTAACAACCGGACTACTCAATTCACAACTGCAGTGATTCACTTTACAACCGTGGCAAGAAAGGCTGCAAAAGGTGGCAAAACTCACTTTTTAAAAAAGTCTCACTTAGCAACAGAAATTTGGGGCACAATCATGGTCGTAAGTTGAGGAAAATACCTCTATGTACAAACCTCTCCAAATGAGAGATCCTGCCCCTCTCTCTGTCCCCAACTCAGCCTTATCAGGGAGACCAGACAGGAAACACAATCAGATCAGCTAAATTTCTGTAAAGCTCAGAGGTGGGTTTCACATTTTACCACTGGTTCGCTGCGCACCGAAAATGTGAGCACACACACGCATGTGCCTGCTTCGCTTGCTCACACCTTCCAGCATGTGCACAACCTTCTGTGCATATGCTTTGCTCGCACACGCAACTTGCACGCGTGCACACGGCTTAGGAAGCTAGGGAGGGATTCTTCTGAGCTTCTTTCTTTGCCCTTTATGCAGCTGAGGGCTTGGCTGTCTCTTATCTGTCAGCATCTTTTCATCCTGCCTCCCAAGGTCTTTCTCACATCCCAAGCCAGTGTCTCCTACACTAAGGGTCCCCAAACCCACAGGCTGTGGTCCACTACCAGGCTACAACCCGTTCGGAACTGGGCTGTGGAAGCAGCGGGTGAATGCACGTGTGCGTCCACAGCTCCACTTGTGTGAACGGCGCACCTCCCACTCCCGCCAGGCTGCCAAGCTGGAAAGGTTGGGGACCGCTGCCCTACGCTGCGGACTGGGAAAGATGGGCTTTCTAATGCATCCCGTCCGGTGGACACCAGGTTGGAGATCCTGACCTGGCATAACACGCTTGTCCAATACGAGTAGTAAGATCGTGTGAACCTGACCACTCTCTTTGCAAGCAGGGTGAAGCATGACGACTGTACCTCGGAGGATGGGATGGCAGAGAAACTCTGGCAACGTTATCTGTAGGCAGGTACGGTGACAGCTGTCCTCCCCCTCCCTGCCCCCGCTTTGTGCAAATTGTGTTAATTGTTGGGGCCAATTACCTCCTCATTAGACGTTGCTTCTTCGGAGGTGCCCGCTTTAACCTGGCAGCGTCAGCGATTAGCTCCTGCGGCGATTAGCGAGCTTCCAATTAGCTAATTGCTCTACAGCTGCAAGGGAAAATCCTGGCGCTGTGGCACCCCCCTAGAGCTGTTATTGTGGGGTATGTGTGTGTGTGTACATATGTGGCAACAGAGCATTGGGGACCCTGCCGGTGCATTGAAGTATTTGTGTTGTGGCCTGTTGGCTGCTGGCCCCTCCAGCAGCCGAATCAGAGGAGGAGGAAGAGGAGGCGTGGGAGTCAAAGTCAGCATCAGGGCAACCTGGGAGCTCCGAGGGGGAAGAGGGAGAGGAGCTGGCAGAGAGAGAGAGAGAGGGGCAGAGCCTGGGCCGTCCATCAGCCCTCAGATGGGCAGTCAACAGCCCCCAGGTCATCAGAGGAAGAGGAGGAACAGCTGGGTCCAGTGCCTGACGCACGGATGCGCAGAAGGCAGAGGAGAGGAGAGCAGTGGAAATCTATGGGCCGGTCTTTGGGATGGAAGGGCTACCGCTGCTAGCGAAGCCCCACCCCAGCTCTCGGGATAAAAGGCAGGGGGCATCTCCATGTTGGACAGATTTATTAGCCTGATGTGATGTGAGACAGAGAGAGAAACTTTTTGCCGGAGCTGCTGGCGCTCCTAATAAAGGAACAATTGATTTAAACACAGAGGGTTTAGGGACGCCATGGCTCAGTGGCTAAGATACTGAGCTTGTCGATCGAAAGGTCGGCAGTTCAGCGGTTCGAATCCCTAACAGGGTGAGCTCCCGTTACTTGTCCCAGCTTCTGCCAACCTAGCAGTTCGAAAGCACAAAAAAAAGATGCAAGTAGAAAAATAGGGGCCACCTTTGGTGGGAAGATAACAGCGTTCTGTGCGCCTTGGCGTTGAGTCATGCTGGCCACATGACCACGGAGACGTCTTCAGACAGCGCTGGCTCTTTGGCTTTGAAATGGAGATGAGCACCGCCCCCTAGAGTCAGGAACGACTAGCACATATGTGCGAGGGGAACCTTTATCTTTCCCCACCCACTGTACAGCTAAGGACTATGCCTTCTTTTATCTGAATGTTCTCTAAAGCTACATTAACAGAGTCTTGGATGTTTGAAAGGACAAATTTCCCACTGTCTCTTTTACGAGTTCCTTTCTCTGCCTGTTATACAGTCAAGGGCTATGCTGTCTCTTATCTGACTGTTCTCTAAAGCGACATTAACAGAGTCTTGCAGGTTTGAATAGAAAAATCTCCCACTGTCTGTTTTACAGCCTGAGAAGTTAGGGAGGGTCCCTCTTGAGTCTCTTTCTCCACCCACTGTACAGCTCAGGGCTGTGCCACATCTTATCTGACTGTTCTCTAAAGCTACATTAACAGAGTCTTGGAGGTTCGAAAGGACAAAGCTCCCACTGTCTCTTTTACATCCTGAGTTTCCTTTCTCTGCCTGTTATGCAGTTAAGGGCTACACTGTCTCTTATCCAATTGATCCCAAGGTTGCCCCGCTTTGCTCTGTCTCTCAAGGTCATCCCCACATTCCATTACAGGACGGGAGAAATACTTTTGGTCTTGCAAGATTCATTTCATGTAACCTTACAAAAAAAGATACGAGTTAGTTCTCCTGGGTGTGCTTCTTAGGTGGACTACCTCGCAGGACGAACAGATCCTCTTCTTTTGCGTAAGGTCTCTGCACAGCCCTCCTCACAATAGCAACTACAAGTCCCAAATCCCTCCTTAGTTGTTCTGCCCAAAAATCCTCCGCCTCTCCAGCTTCAATGGGACCCTGTGGGAGTCTTACCTTCAAAGTGGAAGTGGAAGGAGCCCGGATTGGCAGGAGAAGGGCTCTGGAACCGGACCAGCACCTGGTTGGTGGGGCCACGGACCACTTGACCACGCATCAGGAAGGACTCATTGGCCAGGGGAACGGGTTCCAGGCCTCCGAGGGTCTCCACGGTGATTGTCTCGCCTACCCCAAGGCTGATATTCTGCACCTAAAGGGGTGGGGGGGAGAGAGAAGCATCATGGGACACCTGCTCCCACTTTGGGATTGGCAAGGGGGAAAGCGGTGGGACAGAGCAGATTCCATTCCATTCCAATTTCTCTGTTCTATTCTATTCTATTCTATTCTATTCTATTCTATTCTATTCTATTCTATTCTATTCTATTCTATTCTATTCCATTCCATTCCATTCCATTCCATTCCATTCCAATTTCTCTATTTTGTTCTGTTCTGTTCTGTTCTGTTCTGTTCTGTTCTGTTCCGTTCTATTCCGTTCCATTCCATTCCATTCCAATTTCTCTGTTCTATTCTATTCTATTCTATTCTATTCTATTCTATTCTATTCTATTCTATTCTATTCTATTCTATTCTATTCTATTCCATTCCATTCCATTCCATTCCATTCCATTCCATTTTGTTCTGTTCTGTTCTGTTCCATTCTATTCCGTTCCATTCCATTCCATTCCAATTTCTCTGTTCTATTCTATTCTATTCTATTCTATTCTATTCTATTCTATTCCATTCCATTCCATTCCATTCCATTCCATTCCATTCCAATTTCTCTATTTTGTTCTGTTCTGTTCTGTTCTGTTCTGTTCCATTCTATTCCGTTCCATTCCATTCCATTCCATTCCATTCCAATTTCTCTGTTCTATTCTATTCTATTCTATTCTATTCTATTCTATTCTATTCTATTCTATTCCATTCCATTCCATTCCATTCCATTCCAATTTCTCTATTTTGTTCTGTTCTGTTCTGTTCTGTTCCATTCTATTCCGTTCCATTCCATTCCATTCCAATTTCTCTGTTCTATTCTATTCTATTCTATTCTATTCTATTCTATTCTATTCTATTCTATTCTATTCTATTCTATTCTATTCTATTCTATTCTATTCCATTCCAATTTCTCTATTTTGTTCTGTTCTATTCTATTCTATTCTATTCTATTCTATTCTATTCTATTCCATTCCATTCCATTCCATTCCATTCCATTCCATTCCATTCCATTCCAATTTCTCTATTTTGTTCTGTTCTGTTCTGTTCTGTTCTCTTCCGTTCTATTCCGTTCCATTCCATTCCATTCCAATTCCTCTGTTCTATTCTATTCTATTCTATTCTATTCTATTCTATTCTATTCTATTCTATTCTATTCTATTCTATTCTATTCTTTTCTATTCTATTCTATTCTATTCCATTCCATTCTTCATTCCTCTGTTTTATTCTATTCTATTCTATTCTATTCTATTCTATTCTATTCTATTCTATTCTATTCCATTCCATTCCATTCCAATTTCCCTGTTTTGTTCTGTTCTGTTCTGTTCTGTTCTCTTCCGTTCTATTCCGTTCCATTCCATTCCATTCCAATTTCTCTGTTCTATTCTATTCTATTCTATTCTATTCTATTCTATTCTATTCTATTCTATTCTATTCTATTCTATTCTTTTCTATTCTATTCTATTCTATTCCATTCCATTCTTCATTCCTCTGTTCTATTCTATTCTATTCTATTCTATTCTATTCTATTCTATTCTATTCTATTCTATTATTTCCTAATTCTAATTCTAATTCCAATTTAATTCTATTCTATATTCTCCTTCTCCTTCTCCTTCTCCTTCTCCTTCTCCTTCTCTTCTCTTCTCTTCTCTTCTCTTCTCTTCTCTTCTCTTCCCTTCCCTTCCCTTCCCTTTCCCTTCCCTTCCCTTCCCTTCCCTTCCGTTCCATTCCATTCCATATTTCTATTCTATTCTATTCTATTCTATTCTATTCTATTCTATTCTATTCTATTCTATTCTATTCCATTCCATTCCATTCCATTCCAATTTCTCTATTCTGTTCTGTTCTGTTCTGTTCTGTTCTTCTGTTCTGTTCCATTCCATTCCATTCCATTCCAATTTCTCTATTCTATTCTATTCTGTTCTGTTCTGTTCTGTTCTGTTCTGTTCCGTTCCGTTCCGTTCCGTTCCGTTCCGTTCCGTTCCATTCCATTCCATTCCAATTTCTCTATTCTATTCTATTCTATTCTATTCTATTCTATTCTATTCTATTCCATTCCATTCCATTCCATTCCAATTTCTCTGTTCTGTTCTGTTCTGTTCTGTTCTTCTGTTCTGTTCCATTCCATTCCATTCCATTCCAATTTCTCTGTTCTATTCTATTCTATTCTATTCTATTCTATTCTATTCTATTCTATTCTATTCTATTCTATTCTATTCCATTCCATTCCATTCCAATTTCTCTATTTTGTTCTGTTCTGTTCTGTTCTGTTCCACTCTATTCCGTTCCATTCCATTCCATTCCAATTTCTCTGTTCTATTCTATTCTATTCTATTCTATTCTATTCTATTCTATTCTATTCTATTCTATTCTATTCCATTCCATTCCATTCCATTCCAATTTCTCTATTTTGTTCTGTTCTATTCTATTCTATTCTATTCTATTCTATTCTATTCTATTCTATTCTATTCTATTCTATTCTATTCTATTCTATTCTATTCTATTCTATTCTATTCCATTCCATTCCATTCCATTCCATTCCAATTTCTCTATTTTGTTCTGTTCTGTTCTGTTCTCTTCCGTTCTCTTCCGTTCCATTCCATTCCATTCCAATTTCTCTGTTCTATTCTATTCTATTCTATTCTATTCTATTCTATTCTATTCTATTCTATTCTATTCTATTCTATTCTTTTCTATTCTATTCTATTCTATTCTATTCTATTCTATTCCATTCCATTCTTCATTCCTCTGTTCTATTCTATTCTATTCTATTCTATTCTATTCTATTCTATTCTATTCTATTCCATTCCATTCCATTCCATTCCAATTTCTCTGTTCTGTTCTGTTCTGTTCTTCTGTTCTGTTCCATTCCATTCCATTCCATTCCAATTTCTCTATTCTATTCTATTCTATTCTATTCTGTTCTGTTCTGTTCTGTTCTGTTCTGTTCTGTTCCGTTCCGTTCCGTTCCGTTCCGTTCCGTTCCGTTCCGTTCCGTTCCATTCCAATTTCTCTATTCTATTCTATTCTATTCTATTCTATTCTATTCTATTCTATTCTATTCTATTCTATTCTATTCCATTCCATTCCATTCCATTCCATTCCATTCCAATTTCTCTGTTCTGTTCTGTTCTGTTCTGTTCTTCTGTTCTGTTCCATTCCATTCCATTCCATTCCAATTTCTCTATTCTATTCTATTCTATTCTATTCTATTCTATTCTATTCTATTCTATTCTATTCTATTCCATTCCATTCCATTCCATTCCATTCCAATTTCTCTATTCTATTCTATTCTATTCTATTCTATTCTATTCTATTCTATTCTATTCCATTCTATTCCATTCCATTCCATTCCATTCCATTCCATTCCATTCCAATTTCTCTATTCTGTTCTGTTCTGTTCTGTTCTGTTCTGTTCTGTTCTATTCCGTTCTATTCCGTTCCATTCCATTCCAATTTCTCTGTTCTGTTCTGTTCTATTCTATTCTATTCTATTCTTTTGATTACGTCTAAAACATATGAAGAATAGTTGGAGGAACTGGGAACGTCTAAGGATGGGAAGGACTAGGGGGGTGACATGATAGCAGTCTTCCAATATTTGAGGGGCTGCCACAGAGAAGAGGGGGTCAACCTACTTTCCAAAGCACCCTGAAGGCAGGACAAGAAACAATAGATGGAAATTGATCAAGGAGAGAAGCAACCTGGAATTATGGAGAAACTTCCTAGCAGTGAGGACAATTAAGCGGTGGAAAGGTTTGGCTTCAGAAGCTGTGGGGGCTCCATCACTGAAGATTTTTATGAAGAGACAGGACAGCCATTTCTCTGAAATGCTATAGGTTCTCCTGCTTGAGCAGAGGGCTGGACTAGAAGACCTCCAAGGTCCCTTCCAACTCTGTTATTCTATTCTAGTTTTGGGCTACATTTCTCAAACAACAAAAGCAGTTTTCTTACAAAGCAGGAATGGGAGCTGATGCGTTATATCACCCCCTTCTCCCAAATTTCTAACTGGCAGAAAATCCGCCGTACCCAACGGGCACATCCTGGATAAATTTAGCAGCTGGCTGGACGTGCCAAAACAGAGGCCGATGAGATGAGCTGGGATTTTGAGCAGAGGATGTACCGTAGGCTTCCAGCATTTCCATTTTTTTCTCAGCAAAAAGACACCGGCTTTATTCATACAAGCTGGGCATAAACCAAGATAGTGACGTGGCTCTAATACTCCCGCTGCCACACAAATGCCATGCCAAGCTCAAGAGAAATCAGTCCTCCACTCCATCCTGTCTGCATCAGACCAAGGCATAGAATACAGCTGGTCCTTGACTTATGACCACAAGAGAGCCCAAAACTTCTGTTGCTGAGCGAGAAAGACCTTCAGTGAATTTTGCCTCATTTTGCAACCTTTCTTGCCATGGTCGTTAAGTGAATCACTGCAGTGGTTAATAAGACAGAAATGAAGTGAATCCGGCTTTCCCAGTGACTTTGCTTGTCCGAAGGTCGCAAAAGGGAATCACATGATTCTGGGACATTGCAACTGTCATAAATATGAGTTGGTTGACAAGTGTCTAAATTTTTTATCACGTGACCACGGCAATGCTGCAATGGTCGTAAGTGTGAAGAACGGTCATAAGTCACTTTTTTCAGTGCCTTTGTAACTTTGAACAGTCACTAACTGAATGATTTTAAGTCGAGAACTATCTGATCTAGCTCCAGTTTTGGGCACTGCAGTTTAAGAAGGTAATTGATAAGCTAGAGGGTACTCAGTGGAGAATTTAAGACTTAGAATAACTTTATTGCCCCTGTACACTAATGTACACTAATCGGCACGCATTAAAATGAAATTTTGTTGCATCCAGCTCTCAAAAGCTGGATGCAACCACCTCCAACCACCTTATATACACTACATAAAAATATGACTAAAAAATAAATACAAAATTATGCATATACCCACATATATTATATGACACAGAGAAACAACACAGTCTAGATTGAATGTACATGTACATGGTGAGAGAAATGAATCTTGCGAGTTTACCAGATGGATGGCATAGGAAATAAAGCTGTTCCAGAATCCGGAAGTCCTGCTAGAAATACTTCGAAACCTCCTCCCCGTGGGGAGCAGCAGAAAAAGACCGTAAAGTGGGCATGTGGGGTCTCTCACAATGCTTCGAGCTCTAAGCAGGTAGCATTTATAAGCAGTATCCTGAATAATGGGAAGTGAGCTTCCTATAATCTTCTCCGCTGTCCTCACCACTCTCTGTAGGGACTTTCTATCTGAACTGCAGCCACCAAACCAAACAGGGATGCAGTTTGTTAAAAACAATCCAAGGAGACTTAGAAGTTGGAGATGTGTGGGCTTCCAGCTCCCAGAATTCCCCAGCCACACACCTCCAAGCTGCCAAGTTTGAGAAACACGACTGTAGGGAGATTTGAGAACTTTCCTGAAGTCTCTCGTACAAATCTCTGCTTGTTTGACAAACTGACTTAGCAATAATATTTTTCAAGGAAGGGAAGGGAAGACACAGGGGATTCGGTGTCCAAAGGAGGAGATTTCCGGGGGCAGCATAAGGAAGAATTCTCTACCACCGAAGCTGCAGCCTCCAACGTCATGGCTTGGAGGACTGGACTTTGAGGCTAGACGGTCATCTATCTGTCTGGAATGATATGGGGATGGGAGGACTAGATGACCTCTAGGGCCGCTCCCAACTCTGATGTTCTACGATTATAAGGGCAAGTAATTTGAGCAGAAGGGACCCCTTTCTGAATGCTCAACTCAACTTCAAATTTGGAGCAGAAAAACCAGACGACCTGACCGGCTAATCCTGGTGGGCTAAAACAGATAGTCCTTGATTTACAAGCATACATTTAGATTGCTTGAAGCTACAATTTATTTATTTATTTTTCTTTTAATGACCCTGTAATCCCTTACATCGGGGTGAAGACGGGGCAACTGAATGGAGCTGAGTATTTACTGGCCGGATGCCCTTCCTGTTGCCAATGCAGAGTTCACAGCAGATAATTTATTCATTGTGCCCAGAGAGAGAAATTTCTGCCGCTACCTAGGATCGAACTCACAGCCTCCTGATTGTAAGGCGAGAGCTCTACCTCTAGGCCACTGCACCACTCTGTTTGAAGCTAGAATGGAGCTGAAAAATCGACTTACCACAGATCCTCACACTTACAACCGTTGTAGCATCCCCCACAATCACACGATTAAAATTCGGGCACTTGGCAACCAACATTTACCATTTGTGATCTGTCCACCCGGCCAATTCCTCACAAGTCAAAGGGAGAATTCAAATTCAGTTAACGACTGCGCAACTCACTCAAGAACTGCACCAATTCACTTAACAACCGTGGCCCAAAAAAACTTCATAAAAATTGGGTGTGATTTTATTTTCTCCTGCTTGGGCAGGCAGGGGGGTTGGACTAGAAGACCTCCAAGGTCCCTTCCGACTCTTGTGATTCGGAGATTCACTTAACAACTGCTCTGGCCGCAAAGGGAAATTCCCCTCCCAATTGTCGTCGTAAGTCTGAGGACTACCTGTAAAATTGGATTTGGGGCCTCTCTTGAAGTGCAGGATTTGATCGAGTGGTGAGATTCAAATAATTTAACAACTGGTTCTCTGCCCTAATGACCAGCTGGGTAGGCGTGGCTCTGCAGTCATGTGATCATGTGGGCTTGGTCACTCACGTCGATGGGCGCTGTTACAATGTAATAACGCTTACAATGTAATAACGGTTGTTACAATGTAACAAGGGTTAACCAGAGAGGCAGTTTCTGTAAGCAGGGCAATAAAGATTAGGCTAGAAACACCACCAGAATGTTTCCTTCCTGCCTTCCTTACAGGATTAGTCCTGTAAAGTGGGAAAAAAACAAAAGGAGATTTCTTGCAACAGCCAGTTCTCCGAACTGCTTAGAAAGTTAACAACCGGTTCTCCCGAATTGGTGCGAACTGGCTGAATCCCACCACTGGTTTGATCGGTTGCCCCGGGGGCTAAAAGAAATCGGAAAGGGGAGAAATTTGAGGTCATTCTGCATCGGAAAAATGCACAAAGTTGCAACCACACGTGTTTTGATATGAGCGAAGGATGAAGGTATTTAAGGGAGGGTCATTTTACGGATGCTGCCAGGCGGCTCCGAAGCCTCCTCACCCACCTGCGGCTGGGCACCAGCCAAGCCGTAATTCCTGGGAGCAGCCCCGGCGTAGCTTATCTTGATAAATGAGCCCCTGTTCCTGTCTCTCATTAATCCAACGGTTGTATATTAATTACGGTAATTAAATGGCGCTGCTCGGTGATAAACGGCCAAAAGCAGCAAACCTCTTTCCCTAATTACATCACAAAGGTGCCAGAGATGGTGTGGGGGGGGGGCACACATGCAGACAGGTGGTAGGGGAGAGCGAAGAGACAGAGTAACAGAAGAACTGAGTTGGAAGGGACCTTGGAGGTCTTCTAGTCCAACCCCCGGCTCGAGCACGAGACCTTATACCATTTCAGACAAATGGCTGTCCAGTCTCTTCTTGCAAACCTCCGGTGTTGGGAGCACCCAGAAGTTCCAGAGACAGGTCGTTCCACTGATTAATTGAGAACAATTAATCTCAATTGTCAGGAAATTTCTTCTTAATTCCAGGTAGGATCTCCCTCTGATCCCTTTTTCCCCCTTCCATCATCCCTCCCTCCATTTTTCTTATCTTCCTGCCTTCCCTCCTTCTTGCTCCATCATTCCTTCCGTCCTCCCTCCTTTTGCTCTCTGTCCCTTTCTTGTCTTCCTCCCTCCCTCTCTTGCTCCATCCTTCCTTCCTCCCTACCTCCCTCCATTTTTCTTTCTTTCTTCCCTCCTTTGCTCTATTTCTTTCTCATCTTCCTCCCTCCCTCCCTCCCTCCTTCCATTTTTCTTTCTTTCCTTCCCTCCTCTTGCTCCATCCTTTCTTCTTCCCTCCCTCCATTTTTCTTTCTTTCCTTTCTCCCTTTGCTCTGTTCCTTTCTCATCTTCCTCCCTCCCTCCCTTCCTCCCTCCATTTTTCTTTCCTTCCTTCCTTCCCTCCTCCCTTTGCTCTCTGTCCCTTTCTCGTCTTCCTCCCTCCCTCCTTCCATTTTTCTTTCCTTCCCTCCCTCCCTCCCTTTTTCTCTTTCCTTCCTTCCTTTGCTCTGTTCCTTTCTCATCTTCCTCCCTCCCTTCCTCCCTCCATTTTTCTTTCCTTCCTTCCTTCCCTCCTCCCTTTGCTCTCTGTCCCTTTCTCGTCTTCCTCCCTCCTTCCATTTTTCTTTCCTTCCCTCCCTCTTGCTCCATCCTTCTTTCCTCCCTACCTCCCTCCATTTTTCTTTCTTTCCTTCCTTCCTTTGCTCTGTTTCTTTCTCATCTTCCTCCCTTCCTTCCTCCCATCCTCCATTTTTCCCCCTTCTTTCTATCCTTCTTGCTCCTTCCTTCCTTCCCCTCTTTGTCCCTTTCTCATCTTCCTTCCTTCCTTCTTTCTCCTTGGTGGGGGTCTGTGCTGGGAAGAATTCCTTCTCCCCAGCAGCGGTGGGCCGAGTGCAAGCTTGCCCCTTCTAACAGCTTCGACCTTTGACAATACACAGACACACTCACACAAATCTCCCCGAGGGACTCCTTCCCCTTGCTCCCCCCGCTCCCGGGGCCATTTCCTCATGTTTTACACCCTGCCTCTTTGTCCTCGGCTGATGCTGCCCCAAGGAAGCCCCCTCTGCCCCCTGGCCAGAGGCAAGGCGTGCAGTTCAGAGGGGGAGGGGGAGGAGGGGTCCCTGGGCTCCAGGCGAGCTAATGATGCCCCAGGAGCCCCGTGGGGGGAGGAGGAGCAGGTATTGTTGAAATGTCGGCCGAATGCCACCGCGATCGATTTGACATTTGCTTCGCTGTGTTGCCAAGCTGGCACGCCTGGCTGCCTCTCCGAAAGCCGCCGGCGTCTGCCTTTGTAGCTTCTCATTGAGATGCGGGGAAGACATCGCTTTGCAACGGAGCTCCCAGCATCCCTGCAGGCCTCCCCCCCACTCCCCAATTCTTCCTCAATCCCCCCCACCCCCCCCCCCTCGCCCGCAAAGGGCCTCTGCCTCGGCTGATGAGGGATGGATCAGTCCCCAAACCCACGACTCCTTCTCGGCTTGAAAAAGAAAAGAAAAAAAAAAAAGGAAATCCGTTCAGAAATGCTCAAGTGGGAAAGATTTCAGGGAAGCCCAGAAAGGAAGGTAGAATTAGAATTTATAGAATGGAATGGAATGGAATGGAATAGAATAGAATAGAATAGAATAGAATAGAATAGAATAGAATAGAATAGAATAGAATAGAATAAAATATGGAATGGAATGGAATAGAATGGAATGGAATGGAATGGAATAGAATAGAATAGAATAGAATAGAATAGAATAGAATAGAATAGAATAGAATAGAATAGAATAAAATATGGAATGGAATGGAATGGAATGGAATAGAATGGAATGGAATGGAATGGAATGGAATGGAATGGAATGGAATGGAATGGAATGGAATAGAATAGAATGGAATGGAATGGAATAGAATAGAATAGAATAGAATAGAATAGAATAGAATAGAATAGAGAAATTGGAATGGAATGGAATGGAATGGAATGGAATGGAATGGAATGGAATGGAATGGAATGGAATAGAATAGAATAGAATAGAATAGAATAGAATAGAATAGAATAGAATAGAATAGAATAGAATAGAATAGAATAGAATAGAATAGAATAGAATAGAATAGAATATAGGAACAGAACAGAACAGAATAGTAATAAGAGGAGAGGAGAGGAGAGGAGAGGAGAGGAGGAGAGGAGAGGAGAGAAGAGAAGAGAAGAGAAGAGAAGAGAAGAGAAGAGAAGAGAAGAGAAGAGAAGAGAGAAAGGATGGAAATTAGTCAAGGAGAGAAGCAACCTGGAATAGTGGGAAGGGACCTTGAAGGTCTTCTAGTCCAACCCCCTGCTCAAGCAGGAGATCCTACACTATTTCAGACAAATGGCTGTCTGGTCTCTTCTTTAAAACCTCCAATGCTGGAGCTCCCACAACTTCTGGTGGCAGGCTGTTCCACTGGTTAATTGTTCTCACTCTCAGAAAATTTCTCCTTTGTTCCAGGTTGCTTCTCTCCTTGATGAGTTTCCATCCATTGCTTCTTGTCCTGCCTTTTGATGCTTTGGAGCATAGCTTGACCCCCTCTTCTTTATGGCAGCCCCCTCAAATACTGGAATGCTGCTATCATGTCAGCCCTAATTCTTCTTTTCTCTAGACTAGCCAGACCCAAAACCTGCAGCCGTTCTTCGTATGTTTTAGTCTCCGGGCCTTTGATCATCTTAGTTGCTCTTAGTTCCACCTTTCCGTGGTTCATAATCCGTGGTTCACCGTCCTCGTGGCTCTGCATCTTCCTCTTGGCTTTGGCCCTGATTTCTGCAGCTTTGCCATCTCCGTGGCAGAAGCCTGTTTATTCTGGGGTATTTGTTGTTATTTATTTTATTTTTCTCCTGCCTTCATTATTTTTATAGATAACTCACGGAGACTGACATACTTCATCCGCTTTCCTCCGCCGACTTCCCCCACAAAAACAACCCTTTGAGGTAGGTTGGGGTGAGGGAGAGGGACTGGCTCAAAACCACCTGGCTGCTTTTTCATGCCAAAGGCAGGACTAGAACTCCCAGTCTCCTGGTGATTGACTGGCCCAATGTCACCCAGCTGGCTTCCTCGCTTGAGATAGGACTAGAACTCATCGTTTCCTGGTGATGTGTTCAGACTCACCCAGCCAGCTTTCATGGTTAAGGTGGAACTAGAACTCCCCATCTCCTGGTGATTTGTCCAGACTCACCCAGCCTGCTTTCATAGTTAAGGCAGGACTAGAATTCCCAGTCTCCTAGTAATTTGTCCAGACTCACCCAGCCTGCTTTCATGGTTAAGGCAGGACTAGAACTCCCCATCTCCTGGTGATTCCTCCAGACTCACCCAGCCTGCTTTCATGGTTAAGGTGGAACTAGAATTCCCAGTCTCCTAGTAATTTGTCCAGGCTCACCCAGCCTGCTTTCATGGTTAAGGCAGGATTAGAACTCACCATCTCCTGGTGATTCCTCCAGACTCACCCAGCCTGCTTTCATGGTTAAGGTGGAACTAGAATTCCCAGTCTCCTAGTAATTTGTCCAGGTTCACCCAGCCTGCTTTCATGGTTAAGGCAGGACTAGAACTCCCCATCTCCTGGTGATTCCTCCAGACTCACCCAGCCTGCTTTCATGGTTAAGGTGGAATTAGAATTCCCCATCTCCTGGTGATTTGTCCAGGCTCACCCAGCCTGCTTTCATAGTTAAGGCGGGACTAGAATTCCCAGTCTCCTAGTGATTCATCCAGGCTCACCCAGCCAGCTTTCATGGTTAAGGCGGGACTACAACTCACTGTTAAGATGGGAGTAGAACTCACCCTCCAGCCACCTTTCATGGTTAAGGTGGGACTAGAACTCCTGATTTGTAGCTAGGTGCCTTCACCAGTAGACCAAAGTGGCCCTCATATTGCTCAGGAGAGCCGGCTTCTCCCCGAGGAAGGGCCGACAGAGCGAACGCTCTACAAGGGTGTTTGGGGGGGTGTCAAATAAGCCCAAATAGGTGCCCTATTCGCGGGTGATGCCCGTATCAAGGGGCACGGCTTCATTGCCACCGTCTCGGCTTGTTTGCCCTTCAGCTTTGCTGCCGTTGATGCCCCCCGCCCAGCCTCCTGTGCAGATAAACCGAGCATCTCCTCCGCTCCCTGTGTGCTGGCACGCTGGCATAATGACAGATCATTGCCTGTCATTAGGAGAGCAAACAGCCTTGAGCTCCAGAGATGCCACCCGCCGTTCCCAGCACGTGCCGCGAACAAAGATCTCGTGTGCCCAACGGTGGTTACCAGCCAAGCACAGTGTGTGTGTGTGGGAGAGAGAGAGAGAGAGAGAGAGTGCGATGCCAGGCGCATGCCAACATCCTGAAAAGGAACGAAAGCTCGTCTGCCTGGCCTTCTCCAACCTGGTGCCCACGGAGGGGAGCAAGTGGGCGTGGCCTTGAGACCCTCACATAGCTGTAGCGACTGCTGGGGCTTGAAATGTGAGGAAGGGGAGGCTGTGCTAATGGTTAGAGCAGTGCATCTCATTCCCTGGGCACTTTAAGGCAGGGGTGGGCAACGGTGGCCCTTTTACAACCTGTGGACTTCAACTCCCAGAATTCCTGAGACAGCCAGCTGTCTCAGGAATTCTGGGAGTTGAAGTCCACAGGTTGTAAAAGGGCCACCGTTGCCCACCCCTGCTTTACGGTATGTGGCCGGCTGGGGGATTCTGGGAGTTGAAGTCCACACGTCTTAAAGTGCCTCGAAGTTAATGGTTAAGGTTAAGAAACACGGGGCTCGATTCACTTAACAACCGCAATGATTTGCTGAACAGCCATGGCAAAAACGGCCATAAGAGTGGGCGCGACTCACCGAACAAACGTCTTGCTTAGCCACAGAAATTCTGGTTTCAATTGCGGCCGTAAATCGAGGACTATCTATAACTTTGCACCGTTCCTAACCGAATGGACTACCCCTAATAAGGTTTGATTCCTGTCTCCCCACCCCAAATTCTCTGATTGGTTCATGCCAAGCCTGGGTGTTCCCCCCCACCCACCCCACTGGAGCGGTCCCAAGCGGGGGAGGTTCCCCCCCTCCCCCCTCCCCGAAACCCCTTCCTCAGATAGTCGGGTGCCGACTCTTCCTTCTCCAAGCCAGCTTCCGTCGGACTCACTCACCCGGATCTCCACGCCGTAACTGGGATAGACGGAGATGGTGTAGGCACAGTCCAGCCAGCCGTCTTCGTACGGGATATTGCTGGGCAAAGGAGACGCCAGGGACCCTCGAGGCCCGGTCAGGTTCCAGCTGCAGGATGCTTGGGGACGGGGTTGAAAAGGGTGGGAGGAAGGGAGAGAGCCTTAGCAGGATAACAGAGTTGGAAGGGACCTCAGAGGTCTTCTAGTCCAGCCCCCCCCCGGCCCAAAGCGAGAGTCCTTATATACCGTCACAGACCAACGAAGACCAAGAGCGATGGAGCAGCTGCAACTCCAGCAGGTGAGCTATTCCATGGATGAATTGGTCTCACGGTCGGGAAATTCCTCCAGACTGGATTTCCCTCTGATGAGCTTGCTTCCTTCCTTGCTTCCTTCCTTCCTTCCTTCCTTCCGTTCTTCCTTCCTTCCTTCCTTCCGTTCTTCCTTCCTTCCTTCCTTCCTCCCTCCTCTTTCCCTCCATCCTCCCTCCCCTTGCTCTCCTTCCTTCCTTCCTTTCCCCAGTTTTTCTTTCTTTTTTCTTTCTTTCTTTTTTTCTTTCTTTCTTTCTTTCTTCCTTCCTCCCTCCCTCCCTTCCCTTTCTTCTCTTATTCCCTTCCTCTCTACCCTCCATCCTTCCCTCATTTTCCTTTCCCCTCCCTCCCTCCCATTTCCCTTTCTTTTCTTCCTTCCTGTTTTCCTGGCTTTCTCCTTCCTTCCTTCCTTCCTTCCTTCCTTCCTTCCTTCCCTCCTTCCTTCCCATTTCCTTCCTCCCTCTTTCCTTTCCTTTCCTTCCCCTTTTTCCCTTTTCTCATCTTCCTTCCTTCCTTCCTTCCTTCCTTCCTTCCTTCTTTCCTTCCTTTCTCCCCGCACCCTTGCTCGCATTTTCCTTCCTCCCTTCCCTTCCCTTCCTTCCTTCCTCCTACTCTCCTGTCCCCCTTCCCCTCCCTCCTTCCTTAAATCAAAGAATCACAGGACAGGAGGGGACCTCAGAGGTCAGCTAGTCCATCCCCCCTGTTCAAGGCAGGAGTCCTTATCCCATCCCGGTTGAATGGCTGCGCAGTCTACTTCTGAAACCCTCCAGTGATGGAGGGACCCATAACTCCTGCAGTGAAACTGTTCCATGGACCGATTGCTGTCCCCTTGTGGAGACCGGGAGGGGCTATGCCCCCTGCTCCCTTCCTTCCCCCTGCAGCCAAGCCCCCCCCAAACCCCTCCCCCCCTTTTTAGATGGAGTCTCCATCCAGAACAAAGAGCAGCAGGGGTGTTGCCAACGATCCAAAATTGGATTTTCCACCTGAGCAGGTTTACTGCCTCAAATGAAAAATACGCACCCCCTGTGAACATCCCCTCAAGGGCTGGTGTGGGGGGAGGCCTCCCCTTTTCAGGAGGCTCAGAGCAGCAGCCCCCCCCAAAGGAACAATAGGGGAGGGGGCCTCTGTCCCCTGCTAGAAGCAGCCGGATATCCCAGGTTTTCTTCGAGGGAGAAATTGCTCCAGATCAGGAGTGTCCAATCTTAGCAGCTTTAAGACCTGTGGACTTCAACTCCCAGAATTCCCCAGTCAGCGGTATTGGCTGGGGAATTCTGGGAGTTGAAAGTCCACAGGTCTTAAAAGTTAGACACCCCTGTTCCAGGCCTTTCACTACCCAAGACTAAGAAGCAGGATTTTTTTTCAATCAGAATAGAAGAGTTCCTTAAAGGTCCTGTACTCCTGGTGTCTCCAACCTTGGCAAGTTTAAACCTGGCGGACGGGGAATTCTGGGAGTTGGAAGTCCGCCAGGTTTAAATTTGCCAAGGTTGGAGACCCTTGCTCTAGTCCAACCCTGTTCAAGCAGGAGATCCTATACGATGTCAGCACTTCAAGCTGCATTTACTCTAGTGCTGACATAAGAAGGAGAAGCGGAGGCGTCTGGAAAGGGACGTTTGACTTTTCACCTACTTATTTTCCCTGGAGATAATATCCTCTAAGACAGTGTTTCTCAACCTTGGAAGCTTGAAGATGGGGAGACTTCAACTCCCAGAATACCCCAGCCAGCGCTGCTGGCTGGGGGATTCTGGGAGTTGAAGTCCACCCATCTTCAAGCTACCAAGGTTGAGAAACACTGCTCTAAGAGATGGGATGGGAGGGGGGAAATTCCTTTGAGCTAGAGCAGTAGATTAGGGGTAGAGTGACTTGGAAGATGGCCAATGAGTGCAGGGGAGTGGGGAACGGAAAGGGAGGGTTTTGGGTCTGGAAGTCAGTGTTGGCTGCGATGGAGTTGGAGTTAGGATGTCATGCTTAATAAATGGGAGTTTTTTCATCAAAGACTTCGTTTGAAATGCAATTTATTTGAGACGACCTCGAAACCTGACATACAATTTGAGATAAGTGACTGTCCAGTCTCTTCTTAAAAACCTGCAGTGATGAGGCACCTAAACTTCTGGTGGCCAGCTGTTCCACTGGTTAATTCACGGTCAGGAAATTCCTCCTTAATGCCAGGTTGCTTCTCTCCTTGATTAGTTTCCATCCGTTGCTTCTTGCCCTGCCTTCAGGGGCTTTGGAAAATAAGTTGACCCCTGTTCTTTGGGGGCAGCCCCCTCAAATACTGGAATGCTGCTATCATGTTCCCCCCCCCTAGTCCTTCTCTTCTCTAGACTGGCCAAACCCCAAATCCTGCAATTGTTCTTAATTTGTTTTACTTTGCTTGCTCCTCTCTGCACTTTTTCCAAAGTCTCAACCTCTTTTTTAATTTTGATTTTAATTGTGGTTAAGCAGCCTGGCATACAGGCAGCTTCGCCTTTGGGACGGTCTTGGGACTGCGTTATTTGGGGGGTGAGGGGCTCTTCTAGGGTGGGACCAGTACTCTATGTGTGTGTGTGTGTGTGTGTGTACGCACACACACAACAGGCTCCTCTACCACCCCCCAAGCAAGCCGAAGAAAGGAAGGCAAATCATGACCTGCAGGAGGCAGAACGTTCCTCCTTAAACACAAATCCATGATCACTTACAAACCACCATTCGGAACCAGAGTTGGCTTGCTGACTGCAAGGGTGGCCTAGCTTGAAATAAACAGCAGGGGTGTCCCCAATCAGGAAGGGCCAAAGTGGGTAGCAGCAGTCCTCGATTTACAACAGTTCATTTAGTGACCGTTTGAAGTTCAAAGGGCACCGATGACCAGTTTTCACACTTATGACCTTTGCATCATGCCACAGGACAAAAAGGCAGACCCGGGGTAAGCAACTCGTATTTACGACGGTCTGCCGCATCCGGCGTCACATGATCCCTTTTTCCTGACCTTCTGCCTGGCAAAGTCCATGGGGGGAAGCCGGGTTCACTCCACGACCGTGCCACTGGCTTAAGAGCTGCAGCGATTCGCTTAACAACCGTGGCACGAACCGTGGTCGTAAAATGGGACAAAACTCTCTTTACAAATGTCTCATTTAGAAAAAAAAAAGATAAATTTTGGGGTTCAAAGATAAATTTTGGGGTTCAAAGATAAATTTTGGGGCTCAAAGTTAAAATTTGGGGTTCAATTGCGGCCATAAGTCGAAAAATGCTTGTACTTTGCTGCAGGATAAGGCTGAATCCAGCTGTCCAGTTTTGGATGTCCAGTGCGACTGTCCAGGATGGGGGGAGGGGCAGCTCAAGGAAAGCCCTGGAGTTGGGGGGAGGGCAGGTTTTATCCTTCCCCAATCCTGAAGCCCCTCCTCCTCATGTGGGGCTCCTTCCCACTTTTTTTTTTTTTTAATTTGATTTATATGCCGCCCTTCTCCGGAGACTCAGGGCCGCTTACAATGCGCTAAGCAATAGCCTTCATACTTTTGTATATTTATACAAAGTCAGCTTACTGCCCCCCACAATCCGGGTCCTCATTTTACCTACCTTAGAAAGGATGGAAGGCTGAGTCGACCTTGAGCCTGGTGAGATTTGAACTTGCAGTAATTGCAGGCAGCTGGTCTTAATAACAGGGTGCATTAGACCACTGTACTACCAAGGCTCTTTTTGAAATTCACTTCTTGAATTTGGATCTCCAGATCCAAATCTGGGTCTCCAGAAACCCCCAGCCACCCCCAACCGCTCCCCCCCTTCGCAGCCTGGACCCTCCTCTTTTCCCCCCTTCCTCCTTTGGAGACCTAGATTCCTTGCCGGCTCCTGGGGCTGGGGGCTCCTCCAACCCACCAGGAACAGCTCCCACGCGCCCGCTAGCCTGGATCGTGGCTGCCGCAACTCCGCACCAGCACGCCGAGATGCTTCGGTCCACGCAGGAGCCTCCGTGCTTGGAAGCCCCCAAACTTCGCCCCCTCCCCTCCTCCCTCCTCCTCTCCCTTACCTGCCACAGGTGCAGCAGGGATCTCAGGCCTCCTGCTCGACGTGGGCCCGGGGAAGGGTCCCTGGGGATGGAGACCGCGACCCCCGAGGACCCAGGGGAGATGCGCTTCGGCTGCGGGTCCCGGGCGGAGGCAGGGCTAACGGCGCCCGCGGGCCCCGAGGCTGGAGACGCGGCCGACGGAGTGGGGGTCGCGGCCGGTCCCGGGGCGGGCGGGCGGCGGGGGGTCGCCCAGGCGAGGAGGGGCGCTGGCTGCGAGCCGTCCCGGGGCGGGGGCTCCTCGGGGAAGAAGCCCTCCAGCAACGGGTGGTGGTTGAGCAGCTTCAGCGTGGGCGCCGTGGTGGTGAAGGGAGCCTCGCGCGCCGGGTGGTCGCGGGTGGGGGGCGCCGTCCGTTCGGCCTCGGAACTGGCGGCCGCCTCGGGATCCTCGTGGGAGAAGCCTACAGAAGGGGGGGGGGGAAGAAGAGAAGACGGAGAGGGTGGTGAGCGGAGCCGGGGAAAGGCGAGGGGCGGAGGGACCCCCAGAGGCCATCTAGTCCAACCTCTGGTGCCGCAGGAGCCCTCGGCTTAAGCAAAAGCGAGGCGGGGGCTTCTATCTCCCTAGATGTAATAATGAGATGGGTGGCGAAAAAAGTTAATTTAATTAATAAATTGGGAAGTAAATAAGTAGATAGGCAAACAAACAAACGAAATGGCCCTTTTGTGCTTGCTGCTTACAACTTCTTCCCAGAATTCCCCAGCCAGCATACTTTAAGAGAGGACTTCAACATGCCGGCTGGGGGATTCTGGGAGTGGAAGCCCACCCCTCTTAAAGCATTGGTGGCTGGGGGATTCTGGGAGTGGGAGTCCATCCCTCTTAAAACATGCTGGCTGGGGGATTCTGAAAGTCCCCCCATCTTAAAGCATGGCTGGCTGGGGGATTCTGGGAGTGGAAGTCCATCCCTCTTAAAATTGCCAAGATTGAAAACCACTGGGTTAAAGTTTGCAAGACAGCATCTCAGAGAAACCTTCCTTGTGAAAAAGACGCCCCAGAAAGATCTCTGCACATGCCCCAAAGGCAAAGCCCTCCCTTACGGAAGGCGCTGTGGGCCCAGAAAGGATGAGAAGGCAGCCCATTTCCTACCTCCTGCTGCTTCTGCAGTCAAGCTGGTTTAAAACAGGCCCTGGTTTCCTGCATTCACATTATGATCACCAACTAAGTTGTGCTCCATTTAGAGCCGTTAAGCTAAATGCTAAACTGCTTTCATTAGCCGGTAATGAGCCATCGAAAATGCCTCCCTGGTGGATTGGCCTCCTTCACTGGTGGAGCCGTGCTGCAGGCGGGCACCTGGGGGGGGAGGGCTGGCATTGCTATTCCCACCCCACTGCCCGGTTTTTGGTGGTGGAGGGGGGAAAGAGGCAGAAACTTGTCCTCCTTGTGCTCCTTCCAAGTGCCATTTGAGTGGGGAGGGGGCTATTCAGTCATTCTGGATAGAATAGAAGCTGGAAGGGCCCTTGGAGGTCTTCTAGTCTATTCTATTTATTATTTATTTATTATTTATTATTTAAATTTTTATACCGCCCTTCTCCCGAGGGACTCAGGGCGGTGCACAGCCACAATAAAACACGTATATCCATCAAGTTTAAAAACAGTTTAAATCTTATTAAATAATTTGGCCCTATATTTTTAATATAAAAAACTAAAACACCCATTAAAATTCGTTATTTAATACCAGTGATGGCTAACCTTTTCGGCACTGAGTACCAAAAGCGGGCGCCCACATGCGTGAAAGTGCATGCACATGAACACCCATAATGCAATGTGTGTGCAATCCCCCGCGCACCCCACACGTGTGTGTGACCCCCACATGCACCCCGCCCCTGTGCATGTGCCCTACCCCTCCCACATGCATGTATGTTTCTCGCACGCGCCCCACCCCCCACACATGCGTGGCAGAGACCCGAAAACCAGCTGCCCGGCGGGGAGGCACTTCTCTAATCAGGGCTCAAAGAGAAACTATCTGCTGTGAACCCTATGTAGGTGTCAGAAAGGGCATCCGGCTAGTTAACGCTCAGCTCCATTCAGTCACCCAGACTCCAACCCGGAACAAGGGATTAAAGGATCGTAAAAAGAAAAAAACAAAGCAAACTTGGAAGGGACCTTGGAGGTCCTCTAGTCCATCCCCCCTGTGCACGCAGGAGACCCTGCCTATACCATTTCAGACATGATGGGCATCCATGAGTCGTTTGTGGCAGTGAGCACACCTGGCTGTGCTGTCTTAATTTGTTTGACTAGCTGAACCAAACTGACGTAGCCAGATGCATCCAAGAACACCTGGATTGGCAGAGAGAAAAAAAAAAGGTTTAATCGCCTCCAATGTTTTCCCTGCAAGCTGCAGTCGTGGGCACAGCCACCTGTGCCAGCTGGAAGGTTGGCAGGTCTCCCTGCCTACACAGGCAGCTGTGTTCACACAGCTAGGCACATTTTTTTGTGTGTTACAGACAGGCCCAGTAAACCAGGGGAGTCCAAACTTGGTGACTACTTTTAAGTCCTGTGGACTTCAACTCCCAGAATTCCCCAGCCAGCCAGGTCCTGGAGTTTCCTGGGATTTCCCAATCAGAAGGGTGGAGTTCTGCCAAGACAGGTGGAGTGGCATTTCCATCCTTTGCTGGCACATGGGGAAATCAGAAATGGCACCGAGGATGTTAGCTGTTAGGGTAGTCGTGCATCATCTGCAAGCAAACCACCAAGCTCAGGGAGCACCAAGGACCCCATAGCCTCCTCCTCCTCCTCACACACACCCTCCCTTCTAGCACTGATGATGTTACCTAATTAGGTCATGAAATGTCTGCAAGGAAACCGCCAAGCACAAGGAGCACCAAGGACCCCACAATCTTGTTTTGTCTTTCCTTTCTTTTCTTTTCCTTTTTATCTTCTTCCTTTCCTTTCCTTTTTCTATCTTCTTTTCCTTTCCTTTCCTTTTTCTATCGTCTTTTCCTTTCCTTTCCTTTTTCTATCGTCTTTTCCTTTCCCTTCCCTTTTTATCTTTTTCCTTTCCTTCCTTTTCCTTCTCCCTTCTCCTTTTCTTCTTTCTTCCTTCTCTCCTTTCCTTTCCCTCTCCCTTCCCTTCCTCTTTTCCCTTTCCCTTCTCCCTTCTCCTTTCCTTCTCCCTTCCTTCTTCTTTTCCTTCTCCTTTCCATTTCCCTTCCCTCTCCTCTCCTTCTTTCCTTTCCCTTCTCCTTTTCCCTTCTCCTTTCCTTCTCCCTTCCCTTCCCTTCCCAGACCTTTGGGTAAGCCATCTCTGCAGCCAAGAGCACCAAGCTCAGGGAGCACCAAGGACCCCACAGTCTTGTCTTTCCTCTCCTCTCCTCTCCTCTCCTGTCCTCTCCTTTCCCTTCTCCCTTCTCCTTTCCTTCCTTCTCTTTTCCTTCTCCTTTCCCTTTCCCTTCCCTTTCCTTTCCTTCTTCCTTCCCTTCCCTTCCCTTCCCTTCCCAAACCTTTGGGTAAGCCATCTCTGCAGCCAAGAGCACCAAGCTCAGGGAGCACCAAGGACCCCACAGTCTTGTCTTTCCTCTCCTCTCCTCTCCCTTCTCCCTTCCTTCTTTCTTCCTTTCCTTCTCCCTTCCTTCTCTTTTCCTTCTCCTTTCCCTTTCCCTTCCTTTCTCCCTTCCCTCCCCTTCCCAGACCTGAGGATGTCACCTCTTCGGGTAAGCCATCTCTGCAGCCAAGAGCACCAAGCTCAGGGAGCACCGAAGAGGCCACCCGTCAGCTGTCCACCACACAGCCACCTGACTGCCTCTGCCAGGCTCTCTGCCACCCGGGAGGCAGAATTCACGTGGGCCCAGGGAGGAACCCCGCAGTAGGGGCAGAAGAACCAGGCTCCCACAGCTGCAGAGGAGCAGGTGGGCGGGGGGGCCTGGACTAGATGATCTCTGGGTGGCCTCTCTAAGCAGAGCTGGGACGGACGGAGGCTACATGGCAGCTTCGGAGCGGCAACTCTGTGGGCAGCTGGCCAAGAAGCGCCCTCCCCACCCAGCCAGCCTAGAAGGGGGGGGGGGATGAAGGCAGGGGGGGAAGCCTCACATGCCGCTGGCGGGGGGGGGAGCAGGGGAGCAGGATTGGGGTGGGGGGGGAGACAACAGGCAGCTGCCGCGGAGGCTTCCAGAGGTTAAAACGCCCCCAGCATGGAGCGAATTATGCTTTAATAGAATCCATTTATTACGCCATAAAAGTTAATGAGTTTATACTGAAAGGCGCCAGGATTCCTTTTAAGGTTTTAATAGGGGGGATTAGCGGGTTGTCCCGCACCCGGGGCTGGCGCAGCTCGTTAATTCCCGCTTTTTCCCTTTTTTTGAAGGTTTTGGGTTTTTTTTTTTTTTTGCCAGTTACCAAATTGTCTCCCCCCCAGGCACCCCCCCCCCCAATATCCAACTCCCTCCCCCCCCCAGTCTATGACCCATGAATCAACCCCCCCTCCCTCTTTTGCCTCCAGAAGTTGCTGGGGGGGGGGCTCCATCACTGGAAGTTTTTAAGAAGAGATTGGACAACTCTCTGTCTCGCCACGATACAGGTAGTCCTCGACTTACAACCGTTCGTTTAGTGACCGTTTGAAGTCACAAGGGCCCTGAAGACAGCGTGATTTATGGCCATTTTTCCACAGTTATGACTATCGCAGTATCCCAGCCAGGTGATTTACATCCAGGACGCTTGACAAGTGACTCCTACTTATGACGGGTGCAGGGTTCGGGAGTCATGCTGCGACCTTCCGACAAGCAGAATCAAAGCCAGATTCGTTTAACAACCGTGTTCCCCATCGAACTCCGGCAGCCATTCACCTCGCAAATGCGGCAGGAAAAAGTCGTCAAATGGGACAGACTCACAAAAGTTTTTCACTCGACGGCATACATTTTGGGCTCGATTGTCGTTGTAAGTTGAGGTCTACCTGGTATAGGATTCCCTGCCTGTCAAGGGGGTTTTATATTTTATTTATGTTTATTTTATAATTGGATTTTATATACCGCCCTACTCCCGAAGGACTCAGGACGGTGAACAGCCAAAAGATAAAATACACATAATACAAACTTTAAAAACAATATAAAAACACATTAAATAATTTGGCTCAAATAAATTAAAACACCCCTATTACTTTAAAACAAATTTAAAATTAACAATTAAAAGGAAGTTAGGCCAGGCCAGCCTGTTGAAATAAGAAGGTCTTGAGGGCACGGCGGAAAGTGCGTAAATCTGGGGTCCTCCGTATCTCCGGGGGGAGCTCATTCCAGTTGGCAGGTGCCCCCACAGAGAAGGGTCTCTCCCTGGGGGCCGCCAGTCAACACTGTTTGGCCAACAGCACCCTGAGGAGCCCCTCTCTGTGGGAGTGTACTGGCCGGTGGGAGGCAATTGGTGGCAGAAGGCGGTCTCGTAGGTACCCCGGTCCTAAGCCATGGAGCGCTCTAAAGGTGGTAACCAAAACCTTGAAGTGCACCTGGAAGACCACCGGGAGCCAGTGCAGCTCGCGCAGGAGGGGTGTCACACGGGAGCGCCATGTTGCTCCCATAACCACCCACGCGGCCGCACTCTGCGCCAGTTGGAGCCTCCGGGTGCTCCTCAAGGGGGATGTTCTGTCCCCGTCCCACACGCACACACACCAACAGATGTCCAAGAGTTAAAGACCAAACCAGCCGACAAAATCCTTTTCCTTATGATAATGGAACTTGGGGAACTTGGCAGCAACCTCGTGGCTGCCTGCCAAGAGTTTATTACTTACGAAGGGAAGAGATAACTTCTCTCCGCTTCTGGTACATCAAAGTAAAATGTTAAATAATTACAGAGTCAATCAAGTCCAGAGATAATCCAGCAAAGTCTATAGCAAAAAGTCCGGCAATGCAGAATGGCGTGGAAGCTTTCAGCTTTGTTCGTCACAAGGTTTGACTGGCCACCACGCTCCCTTTTATACCCTGTGGGGTGTGGTCCAGTGACTCAGCCTAATCTCGGGCACGTCTTTTCTTCTGTTGTGCGCGCTTATCTCTGTGACGCTGTCGAGGATCCAGCCAAGACTCATTACCCTCATCACTGTCCACCTGTGGCTGCGTGGACGTGCTTGGCCCCGGCCCTATCTCTTGCCCTTCGGCGGACACCGAAGGCATTGCCAGAGAGGAGGGTCCTGGAGAGAGAGGCCTTGCCAACTCCTCTCCTTCACTCTCTGAGTCCTCTCCTGCCGATGACACAGGCTCAGGTAATGGAGCCACAACAGGGAGCCCCATGTAGAGAGCATTACAGTAGTCCAGGCAGGTTGGACTAGATGACCTCCAAGGTCCCTTCCAACGCTGTTATTCTTTCCTAAAATCCTCTCTGGCCTAGAAAGGGAAGTGCTTAAGATATTTATTTAATCATGAAGCCAATTTGTATCAACAATGTGTATATAGATAATCCTCAATTTAGTGACCTTTCAAAGTTACAACAGCATGGGAAAAACTGACTTACGACTGGTTTTTTTTCACGCTTACGACTGTTGCAAGCGTCCCCGTGTTCAAGCGATCAAAATTCGGATGCTTGGCAACTGACTCGTATTTATGACAGATGCAGCGCCCCGGAGGGGAGGGAGGGTCACGTGATCCCTTCTTGCGAGCTTCTGACAAGCAGAGTCGATGGGGAAAGCCAGATTCATTTAACGACCGTGTTACTAACTTCACAACTGTATCGATTTGCTTCACAACAGTGGCGGGAAAGGTCGTAAAATGGAGCACACGTCCCTTAAGTGTCTTGCTTAGCAACAGTCGTTTTGGGCTCAATTTTTGTCGCAAGTCGAGGACTGCCGGTTCAGGTATTCCTCAACTTACGACTGCTATTGAGCCCAAAATGTCTGTTGTTAAGTGAGACATTTGTTAAGTGAATTTTGCTCCATTTCATGACCTTTCTTTCCACCGTTGTTGAGTGAATCACTGCAGTTGTTACCTCAGTAACACGGTCGTTGAGTGAATCCGGCTTCCCCGTTGCCTTTGCTGGTCAGACGGTCGCAAAAGGGGATCACGTGACCTCAGGACGCTGCAACCGTCATAAATACGAGTCAGTTGCCAAGCATTTGAGTTTTGATCACATGACCATCGGGATGCTGCAGCGGTCGTAAGTGTGAAAAACGGTCCTAAGTCAGTGCTGTCGTAAAACTCTGAATGGTCACTAAATGAGCCGTTGTAAGTCAGGGACTGCCTGTACTGGTTCATCATGCGTGCGAATCCCAAAGCTTAATTATAATTTGAAATTCAAGTTTTCACACACTCCTGCCAATGTTTTTTCCCCCCTGAACATGTAAATCAGGGAACAATCTGTACACACACCGCATCTAGGCATGCAAATAATATGCAAAACCTGTTAACATTTGTGAAAACAGTTTGCGAAGATCGTATCCATTGAGCCAAGCTGCGAGGGAAGCCGTACATTTGCAGAAAAGGGCAGGGAGATCCGTGCAGGCTTCAAAGGCAAAACTTTTGTTTCAAAGGTCCAACTGGACTTGACAAGCATCGGAAACTGAAAAGGAAGGATCCAGAAAGGAGTGACCGAAAAATGCCTCGATTTCCCCTTTGCAGACCCCGCCTGCCAGGAGGAATGGCGCTTAGCAACAGCCCTTAAGGCTTATATATCGCTTCACCGCCCTCGCTGAGCGGTTTACAGAGTCAGCCTCTTGTCCCCCCCCCCAACAATCTGGGTCCTCATTTTACCCACCTCCGAAGGACAGAAGGCTGAGTCGACCTGGAGCTGGTGAGATTTGAACTGCTGGTTAGTGGGCAGAGTTAGCCTGCAATGCAGCGTTCTAACAACTGCACCACCACCACTCCTTCCTACCTGCCTTCCTTCTTTCTTTCCTTCCTTCCTTCCTTCCTTCCTTCCTTCCTTCCTTCCTTCCTCCCTCCCTCCCTTCTTTCCTTCCTTCCTCCCTCCCTCCCTTCTTTCCTTCCTTCCTTCCTTCCTGCCTTCCTTCCTTCCTTCCTTCCTTCCTTCCTTCCTTCCTCCCTCCCTTCTTTCCTTCCTTCCTTCCTTCCTGCCTTCCTTCCTTCCTTCCACCCTCCCTCCCTCCCTTCCTTCCTTCCTTCCTTCGCAATACCACTTAGACTTATATACCGCTTCACAGCCCTCTCTAAGCGGTTTACAGAGTCAGCCTCTTGCCTCCCCAACAACCTGGGTCCTCATTTTACCCACCTCCGAAAGACGGAAGGCTGAGTCAACCTTGAGCCGGTCAGGATCGAACTCCTGGCAGTAGGCAGAGTTAGCTTGCAATACTGCACAAGGAATACAGATAGTCCTTGACATACGACTGCAATTGAGCCCCAAATTTCCTTCCTATCCCCCTCCCTTCTAGCACTGATGATGCTCCCTAGTTGGGTCCTGAAACGTCTGTAAGAAAACTAACAAGCTCAGAGCAACCCCAAGGACCCCAGAATCTCCTCCTCCTCCTCCTCTTCTCTTCTTCCTCCTCCTTCCTTTCCTCCTCGTTTTCCCCTTCCTCTTCCTCCCCCTACTCCTCCCCTTCTTTCTCCTCCTTTTCCTTGTCCTCCTCCTCCCTTCCTCCTCCTTTTCCCCTTCCTCCCCCTCCTCTTCCTCCCCTCCTCCTCTTTTCTCTCCTCCTTTTCCTCCCCTTCTCTTCCTCCCCTCCTCTTCCTCCTCCTTCCTTTCTTCCTCCTCCTTTTCCCCTTCCTCTTCCTCCCCCTACTCCTCCCCTTCTTTCTCCTCCTTTTCCTTGTCCTCCTCCTCCCTCCCTCCTCCTTTTCCCCTTCTTCCCCCTCCTCTTCCTCCCCTCCTCCTCTTTTCTCTCCTCCTTTTCCTCCCCTTCTCTTCCTCCCCTCCTCTTCCTCCTCCTTCCTTTCTTCCTCCTCCTTTTCCCCTTCCTCTTCCTCCCCCTACTCCTCCCCTTCTTTCTCCTCCTTTTCCTTGTCCTCCTCCTCCCTTCCGCCTCCTTTCCCCTTCCTCCCCTCCTCTTCCTCCCTCCTCCTCTTTTCTCTCCTCCTTTTCCTCCCCTTCTCTTCCTCCCCTCCTCTTCCTCCTCCTTCCTTTCTTCCTCCTCCTTTTCCCCTTCCTCTTCCTCCCCCTACTCCTCCCCTTCTTTCTCCTCCTTTTCCTTGTCCTCCTCCCTTCCGCCTCCTTTCCCCCTTCCTCCCCCTCCTCTTCCTCCCTTCCTCCTCTTTTCTCTCCTCCTTTTCCTCTCCTTCTCTTCCTCCCCTCCTCTTCCTCCTCCTTCCTTTCTTCTTCCTCATTTTCCCCTTCCTCTTCCTCCTCCTCCCCTCCTCCTCCTCTTCCTCCCCTCCTCTTTTCTCTCCTCCTCCCCCCCACACTGGTTCCGCACTAATGCAGATGGAGTTATGACTCCCCATCTCTCTGCTGACGTTAATGGGGGCCCTCTTGACCCCCTGAAATGAAGTTGTCACTGGCACTTTGGCCAAATGGGGAGAGCTGCCATTTATTTTGCCATCTCTGCTCAGCCACTGGGGGTGGGGGTGGGGGGGGAGTAATCAGCTCTCCCATCAGTCTCCTTCCCCCCCCCTGTGGAGTCTGCATGAAATCACCACTTTATTTATCAGGTTTAGAGACCCCTCCCCATTCAACCTCACAGCGGCTCTTTAGAACGTGGGTCTACTCTGCAAGGCGGTTTTGGATAAATTTAAGCCATTTAACATAAATTTAAAACGAACCAAAATTTAACCCATAAAGAAAGTACACCTGGCCTGGCATTCATATCTGCAAAATATCACAGGGGCATCTTAATTTCTCCTTGCAAATTTAATTAGTCCCCTCCCATCAATGGAGCTTCCATATTTAAGGGCAGTCTACTTTAAAGAACCAGATGCTGGCAGAGGAAAGCGCTAGTTATTTCAGAGCCTGCTTGGGATGGTCCTAAGAACAGTGATTTTCCAAACCTTTAAGAGGGGTGGACTTCCATTCCCAGAATTCCCCAGCCAGCAGGCTTTAGGAGGGATAGACTTCAACTCCCAGAATTCCCCATTTATCATGCTCTAAGATAGATGGGCTACAACTCCCAGGAGTTCCCCAGCCAGCCTGCTTTAAATTCAAGTTCCATGCTACGGCTGGCTGGGAAATTCTGGGAGTTGAAGTTCACAAGCCTTAAAATTGCCAGTCGGCATTTCGGGGCTGGACTAGAGGACCTCCCAGGCCCCATGATTCTATGACACAGCTCATTTGAAACCCTGCAAGACCAGAAAGGAAAATCTCCCCCCCCCAACAAGTCCCAAAATATTTGCTACTGCTGGTCTGTGCCCCCCTTCTGCATTCTCAGAAGCCCCCCTCGCCCAACCGGCCAGGAGCTCCCCCTCCCACTTCTGCATCCCCCTCCCCTTCCAGCCTCCCAATGGACGCCCAGGTGTTGCTGCCAAATTAAAGAGAATAAAAATCCCTAATTAAAGTTTATGCTGAGAATTGCTCTCTTGAGTCAGGGAGCACCGAGCTGGGAAGGGAGGAGTGCCAGAAGTCCATTAAGTGGGACTCCTCCAGCTGCAGGCACATGGGCTCATCATCCCTCTGGGCAAGGATAATGGGTCTCCAGCAATGGGGGTTAAGAAGACCCCAGAGAGGTCGGCAGCTAGGCTCAGCTGCGGCTGGAGAGAAACACAGGTTGTAAGTCTTCCACTTACAAACCACGACCTGCAAGGTCTGTTACTAAGCGAGATAGTTCTTAAGTGAGTTTTGCTCTGTTTTACGACCTGTTAAGGGAATCACTGCCATTGTGAAGGGACTCATGGAAGTGAATCTGGCTTCCTCATTGACTTTGCTTGTTGGAAGATCACGAAAGGGGATCACGTGACCAGCCCTGCGACGCTGCGACCGTCATAAGTATGAGTCTGAAGGCAAGCAGTTCCACTGATTAATCGTTCTCATTGTCAGGAGATTTTTCCTTTACTCCAGGTTGGAACTCCCTCTGATGAGATTCCACCCATTGTTCCTTCCTTCCTTCCTTCCTCTTTCCCTCCTTCCTCCTTCCCCTTGCTCTCCTTCCTTCCTTTTTTCCTTCCTTCTTTCTTTCTTTCCTTCCTTCCTCCCTCCCTCTTTTCCTCCTCCCTCCCTCCCCTTGCTCTCCTTCCTTCCTTTCTTCCTTCACTTCTTTCTTTCCTTCCTTCCTTCCTTCCTCCCTTCCTCCCTCCCTCCCTCTTTTCCTCCTTCCTCCCTCTCTTTGCTCTCCTTCCTTCCTCCCTCCCTCCCTCTTCTTTCCCTCCCTCCTCCCTCCCTCCTCTTGCTCTCCTTCCTTCCTTCCTTCTTTCCCTTGCTCTCCTTCCTTCCTCCCTCCCTCCTCTTTCCCTTTTTCCTCCCTCCCCTTGCTCTCCTTCCTTCCTTCCATCCATCCATCCATCCATCCATCCATCCATCCATCCATCCTTGGGCTGGAAGGGACCTCAGAGGTCATCTAGTCCAACCCTCTGTCCAAGATAGACCTGAGACCATCTTGGTCAAATAGTTATCCAGTCCATTGCTGGATAACCTCCAATGATGGAGCACCCACAACCTCCGGTGGCAAGCTGTTCCCCTGGTTAATTGTCCTCACTCTTGCTATGCCCATTTTACAGGCGAGGCTGCTCTGGGAAGCCGAGTTAACCACTCGGTGATGAATTGTGCCTTTGCCATAGGCTGACAGGCGTTAACAATTTCTCCAGCCAGGAAAGAAGGAAAGAAAATGGAATATCTCTGGCTTTCTGTGGTTGGTGCATCCAGGCTGGAGCGGAGGAAGGGAGCAGCTGCGGCAGCCTGACCGGGCGAGGGAGCCGGGCTCGAGCAGGCCTGGCGTGGCTCCCCTGCCGGCTGTTAACCGTGCTAATCTTGGGAGTCCCACAATGGCCATAAAGAAGGTTCAGTGAGTGGTGGAAAAAACCAACATTTAATTAATGGGAAAGCGCGAGGCTGGTGCAGCCACCTGGCGAGAATTTCGGACATCTGGCAAGAAGAGGCGGGAGCTGGCACGCTTTCAGGTGGCGGAGGGGAGGGGGCACTCTTCTTCTCCAAGGCAGCAGGAACACATACCCAGAGACACAGCATCTACCTCCACCCTCCTCTCTCTGCCTGCCTGTCTCCCTCATCCATCCATCCATCCATCCATCCATCCATCTATCTATCTATCTATCATCTGTCTATCTATCTATCTCTGCATCTCTCTCTCTCTCATCTCTCTCTCTCTCTCTATCATCTCTCTATCATCTATCTATCTATCATCTATCTATCATCTATCATCTATCTTATCTATCATCTATCTTATCTATCTATCATCTGTCTATCTTATCTATCTATCATCTATCATCTATCTTATCTATCTATCATCTGTCTATCCATCTATCTATCTATCATCTATCATCTATCTATCATCTATCTTATCTATCTATCATCTATCTATCTATCATCTATCATTTAATCTATATCTATATCATCTATCTTATCTTTCTATCATCTATCTATCATCTATCATCTATCTTATCTATCTATCATCTATCTATCTGTCATCTATCATCTATCTATCTATCATCTATCATCTATCATCTATCTTATTATCATCTGTCTATCATCTATCATCTATCATCTATCTTATCCATCTATCATCTATCATCTATCTTATCTATCTATCATCTGTCTATCTATCTATCTTTCATCTATCATCTATCATCTATCTATCATCTATCATCTATCTATCATCTATCTTTATCTATCTATCATCTATCTATCTATCATCTATCTTATCTATCTATCTATCATCTATCATCTAATCTATCTATCATCTATCTTATCTTTCTATCATCTATCTATCTAATCCATCTGTCTGTTCATCCATTCATCCCTATCTCTCTCTCTATCCATCCTTCCATCCACCTACCCATTTCTGTTCATCTGTCCGCGGTCCACTCGTCCATCCATCCATCCATCCATCCCTATCTCTATCCCTCTTTTTCTCTCTCTCTCTCTCTATCCATCCCTCCACCCACCGACCCATCCATCTCTGTTCATCCATCCATCTATCCATCCATCCATCCTTCTCTCTCTCTCTCCCTCTTTATCCATCCATCCATCCATCCATCCATCCATCCATCCATCCATCCATCTATGTATCTAATAAAGAGGATTTTATGAAGAGACTGATCCTGCAGCATCTCTCCCAGCAATTCAGACAGGCCATGGAGTTGCTGGAGGATGGGACGTGTAGTCCAAACCTTCCAGAGGGACTAGCATGCTGCAGGAGACGGAATGCATCTATACAGTAGGGAGTCCTCGCAACGGAACGTTGATTGACTGTTCGAAGTTACAACGGAACTGAAAAGAGCCACTGCAGCCTTCCTGTAGTCACGTGATTAAAATTCAAACACTAGGCAACTAACTCGTATTTATGACGGTCGCCGCATCCCTGGATCATGTGACCTTCTGACAAGCAAAGTCAACGGGGAAGCCAGATTCACTTAATAACCTCGTTACTAACTAAACAACTGCAGTGATTCACTTAGCAAGCGTGGCAGGAAACGTCAGGAAATGGAGCGAAACTCACTTAACAACTTGCTTAGCAACCGAAATGTTGTGCTCAATTATAGTCGTAAGTTGAGGAGTACCTGTACATAACTAGAAGACCTCCAAGGACCCTTCCAACTCTTGTTATTCTATTTCCATTTCTATAATTAATAAATAAACAAATATTTTGTCCCAGGTCAGCCTTTTTGGCTGGGTAGGTGGCGGAGAAGAAGGAGTGATGGGCTGCAGGTGGCAGAGCTCCCCAAAACCTGGGCCTGGGTCTGCATGGCACCCAAACAAGCCCCCTCCTCCCTTTTAAACTCGTGTGCTGGAGGAAGCCAGCCCAGCCCGTTGGATCCTAATGTTGTATGAAATCTGAATGTTTGGTTCAGCCAATGGGCATCGTATGGAGAGAGGGGACCCTCAGATGCCTGGGGGGGGAGGGGGCTGCTTAAAGGCACCTTGGGGGAGCACCCCCTCCCGGGGTCAAAAGAACCACCCACGGAGCACGAAGAAACGTCGGTTAGCTGGAAGAGGCCAAGCGAAAGGTCTTTTCATCGCTTGGCTCTTCCACCTTTGGCACTGGCTGGTCACCCAATTAAATTGATTGACAGGCAGGAAAACCCGGACAGGACAAAGTTGGGGAGGGGGGAGGTGTCTCCATGTGCCACAGGTCATCCATGCCTGGCATTTTGTCCCTACAGAGCATAGTGGTTCTTAGCTAGGATGATTTGCAGAATAACAGAGTTATAAGGGACTCTGGAGGTCTTCTAGTCCAACCCCTAAGAGACCTTATAGCAAGGGGGCATCCAATTTGGGAACTTTAAGACAGGTGGACTTCAACTCCCAGAATTCCGCAGCCAACTTTGCTGGCTGGGGAATTCTGGGAGTTGAAGTCCGCCTGTCTTAAAGTGGCTGAAGTTGAGAAACTTCATGGTGGAGTCACGATGCCCATGCTCCACTCCTACCTGCTTGACCTGCAGCTGCAGGTTCTCCAACTGCTACCCCTCAATCTTTGCAAAGTGGCATCTATCTCTGGATGCCCAGAGATGCTTGGCAGACATGCTTTTTATAGGGGCTATGATGGCACTGGGGCAGCAGGAATTCAGTTCGGAAAATCCTTGGTTTGGTTTCCATTGGGGACGAAGCAACCTTCCAGTAAGAAGTTTTTTTTTCTTTTTAATTTGATTTATATGCCGCCCTTCTCCGGAGACTCAGGGCGGCTTACAATGTGCTAAGCAATAGCCTTCATTCTTTTGTATATTTATACAAAGTCATCTTATTGCCCCCACAAACTGGGTCCTCAATTTACCTACCTTAGAAAGGATGGAAGGCTGAGTCAACCTTGAGCCTGGTGAGATTCGAACCTGCAGTAATTGCAGACAGCTGAATGTTAATAACAGGCTATTAGTCTGCTGCGCCACTCAGCAGAAGTGATTGATTGAGTTATTTTATTAGAGCCATCCTTTATACATGTGCTCCTCAACTTATGACCGGAATTTCCACGGCTAAGCAAGGTAATGAGCTTTTTTTCCCCGCCCTGGTTGCCTTGTGCAGGGGGTTGGACTAGATGACCAGTGACCTCCTGAGGTCTGGACCATCGCCACCCTATTGGCCTTCCGAAAAGCAGTGAAGACCTGGCTTTTCCGGCAGGCCTGGGGCCGTTGATCTCACTGTTGCGATCTTGTGAGATCCAGCCATAAATGGTGTGAATGGGTTTTAATATTTTAATTTTTAAATGTTTTTATAATGTTTTTTTTTAATGCATTGTAAGCCACCCTGAGTCTCCGGAGAAAGGCGGCATATAAATTGAATTAATAAATTGAATTAATAAATGATCTCTGAGGTCCTTCCAGCCTTGGATTCAATGTTTTAAACTCCTGTCGGGTGTCAGCGCTTCAACGCTGGCATAGAGAGCAGAGGAGAGAGAGAGATAAGCTCTGAACTTTTGCCTGCTAAATCCCTTTGAAGTCGGGTTGTCGTGGAAATGAGGGGGGAGACATTCCTGGGAAATGACGAGACAAGAAGTCTGAAGAATGACTTGGAAGACAGCCAATGAGAAGCAGAGATTTGGGGATCGGAAAGGGAGGGATTGGGGGGGCAAAAGGTCAGTCTTGTCCGCATCGAGTCATGATCCGGTGGCTGTGCTCAATTAAAGAAAAGATTTCCTTAAAGATTGGCAGTTTGGAAATTCATTTATTTTGAGATAGCATCGAAGTCTGACATCGGGCTCTCTTGAAAAAAAGAAGCTTTTTTAAGGGTTCTCCCACTGCCCTCCCAAAAAGCACCAAATTCAAAGGTCTTTGGGCGGGGTGGGGGGGGTTGGACTAGATGACCTCCAAGGTCCCTTCCAACTCTCTGTTAATCTTTTAATTTGTTAATTGCTGCAAAACCAGATTTTTAGTTTTGTGGTCCTTCCCCCCACCCTCCTTAGAACTGGAAAATTCTGTTGACTTCACCTCAGTTGGAGAACAGATACCTGATAGGAAATAAGAGTCTCACACTGCAATATTTTAAACTTTAACTACAGCTAGTCCTCAAAATACAACACTTTGTTTAGCGGCCATTCAAAGTTACAACCATCGCTGACAAAAGCGACGTTTGGCCCTTTTTCGCACCGCCGTTACACGCTTTCCCACGGTCGCGCGATCAAAATTCAGACCCTTGGCCACCGACTCATACTTATGACGGTTGCAGTGTGCCCCCTGGCGTCACGTGATTCCCTTTGGCGACCTTCTGACGAGCCGGATTTACTCAACCACCAGGTTACTAATTTCACCCACTGCTTAGTGATTCGCTTAACAACGGTGGCAGGAAAAGTCGTAAAATGGGGCCGAACTCCCTGAACCGATGTCTCGCTTCGCTGCGGAAATTTGGGGCTCCGGTGATGTGGTCGTTAAACCGAGGAGAACCCGTCCTAGCCCTGTGCTGGTGCATGCAGCATTCCCGCCAGCCAGGCTGCCTGCCCCTCCGCCGGCAGCTCCGTTACCGCAACGTGAGCGTAATCGGCAAACACGGGATCTGATCTGTCAGCTGTCAGCTGTCATTTCTGCCTCTCCTCCCTGAGGCTCCAGGGAGCCCATCGAGACGGCCTGTGACAAGTGTCAGTGTGTAAATGAGTGTGCCACTCAAGGAGAGTCGCGCAACGCACAAGGTCAAACGCTTGTGGAGAGAGAAGCCCCATGAATATTAATGCGGCTGAAGCCGGGGGAACGATGCGCCTCGGGAGACCAGGAAGGGGGAGCACACGAGGGGCAGGCGAGGGCTCCCCTTCCCGCCTGATTAAGGCAGGGGTGGGCAACTCATTTCTCCAAGGGACCTCCCCGAGAAACGGGCACCGCTGTGATGGTGTGTAAGCAGGCGCAAATGCAGGTAGGTAAAGTCTCATCACTTGAGACCTATAAGAAAAGGTTGGACTGCCATTTGTCTGAAATGGTGTAGGGTCTCCTGCTCGAGAAGGGGTTGGACTAGATGACCTATAAGGTCCCTCCCCACTCTGTTAATCTGTGAAATTGAAAAAAAAAACAGAAAAGTAGCAGTCACCTTCCAAATAAATGAAGGCAATCCATGCAGGCTGGAGAGAAGAGAGTGGAGCTGGAAGGGGCTTGGGAGGTCTTCTAGTCCAGCCCCCTGCTCAAGCAGGAATCCCTAGGATACCATCCCTGTCAAATAGCTGTTCAGTCTTTTCTTGAAAAACCTCCAGTTTGGAGGATTCACAACTTCTGGAGGCAACTCATTGTTCCACTGGCTAATTGTTCTCACTGTCAGGAAATTCCTCCTCAATTCCAGGTTGCTTCTCTCCTTGATTAGTTTCCATCCCTTCTTCTCTTCTCTTCTCTTCTCTTCTCTTCTCTTCTCTTCTCTTCTCTTCTCTTCTCTTCTCTTCTCTTCTCTTCTCTTCTCTCTCCTTCCCTTCCCTTCCCTTCCCTTCCCTTCCCTTCTCTATTTTCTCTTCTCTTCTCTTCTCTTCTCTTCTCTTCTCTTCTCTTCTCTTCTCTTCTCTTCTCTTCTCTTCCCTTCCCTTCCCTTCCCTTCCCTTCCCTTCCCTTCTCCTCTCTCCTGTCCTCTCCTCTCCTCTCCTCTCCTCTTATTCCTATATTCTGTTCTCTTCTGTTCTGTTCTGCTCTGCTCCATTCTATTCTATATCCTAATTCTAATTCTAATTCTAATTCTAATTCTAATTCTAATTCTAATTCTAATTCTAATTCTATTCTATTCTATTCTATTCTATTCTATTCTATATCCTAATTCTAATTCTAATTCTAATTTATTTCTATTCTATTCTATTCCATTCCATTCCATTCCATTCCATTCCATATTTTCTATTCTATTCTATTCTATTCTATTCTATTCTATTCTATTCTATTCTATTCTATTCTATTCTATTCTATTCTATTCTATTCTATTCCGAATAACAGTATAACAGATACTTATGGAAGGGACCTTAGAGGTCTTCTAGTCCATCCATTGCTTCTTATCCTGCGCTCAGATGCTTCGGAGAATAGGTTGACCCCCAACTCTTCTTTTGGGCAGCCCCTCAAATACTGGAAGACTGCTATCCGGTTCCCCCTTAATTCTTCTTTTTATTACACCAAACACACCCAGTTCCTGGAACCGTTCTTCCTCACGTTTTATCCTCCAGCCCCCTGGAGCATCTCTCTTGCTCTCCTTTAAATGTGCAGAATTCAGGATGGGAATCAACGTCCCCTAAATCCTGTTTTAAAAAGAGGAACCCCCGTCCCAAGTTTCTAGTCCTTTGCGACGGTGATAAAAAGGTGGGGGACTATAACGTGGCTGGAGATTGCTCGGATTTAGACCTTCAACGCCTTTCAGGAGGAAAGCTTGTCAGCATGCTGATTAGCGACGACAGAATAGATTATGCAAAAAGGATAATTATGACAGACGGTAATATGCAGAACAGAGAGCAAATATTCAGATTAAGATGCGGTACAGAAAAGAGATTATCTCGGAGCAAAACGATGCTGTGTCTTTTTTTCCCTCTCCGCCTTTCCTCCTTCACGAAAAACAGCTTTAAATATAACCTTGCAGAAATGTAGGGAAGGAAGGAAGGCTTCTCGAGGCACGAATGCAAAATCTGACATGAGAAGATACAACGTGCTGAGGTTGGCCAGGGGGCAAAAGGCAGGCCTTGATTTACGGCCTCAGTTGAGCCCAAAATGTCGGTTGCTAGACAAGAGAGTCGTTAAGTAAGGTTTGCCCCATTCTTTCTTGCCTTGGTTGTTAAGTGAATCGCTGCAGTTAAGTTAGTAGCATGGTTGTTAAGTGAATCTGGCTCCCCTGATGTTGTGGCTCCATTACCTGAGCCTGTGTCATCGGCAGGAGAGGACTCCGAGAGTGAAGGAGAGGAGTTGGCAAGGCCTCCCTCTCCAGGACCCTCCTCTCTGGCAATGCCTTCAGTGTCCGCCAAAGGGCAAGAGATAGGGCCGGGGCCAAGCACGTCCACGCAGCCACAGATGGACAGTGATGAGGGAGATGAGTCTTGGCTGGATCCACGCCAGCGTCGCAGAGATAAGCGCGCGCAACAGAAGAAAAGGCGTGCCAGACATTAGGCTGAGTCACTGGACCACACCCCACAGGGTATAAAAGGGAGCGTGGTAGCCAGTCAAACCTTGTGACGAACAAAGCTGAAAGCTTCCACCCCATTCTGCATTGCCGGACTTCTGACTATAGACTTTGCTGGATTATCTCTGGACTTGATTGACTCCGTAATTATTGAGCTGTTTCTTTTGATGTACCAGAAGTGGGGAGAAGTTATCTCTCCTCTTCGTAAAGAATCAACTCTTGGCAGGCAGCCACTAGGTTGTTGCCAAGTTCCGTTATCATAAGGAAAAGGATTTTGCCGGCTGGTTTGGTCTTTAACTCTTGAACGTCTGTTGGTGTGTGTGCGTGTGGTTGGGGACAGAACACCCGATGACGTTGCCAAAGGGGATTGCATGACCCCGAGACACTACAACCGTCATAAATAGGAGACAGTTGCCAAGCATCCGAATTTTGCTCACGTGACGATGGGGATGCTGCAATGGTCGTAAGTGTGAAAAACGGTCATAAATCACTTTTTTTCAGTGTCGTTGTAACTTCGTCACTAAATGAACTGCTGTAAATCAAGGACTGCCTGCACATATTTTCACTGGTCTCTAGATGAGTCATTTTTTTTAAAACCCAGCTGGGTTTTAAAGTGTTCTGCAAAATACCCAAAGCCGAGGCTTCGTTTGTTCTCTGGATATTATTCTGTTTTTCCGGGATTTTAATCCTGCTTTCTTCCCAGCAAGGTGTTAAGCTCAAAGCAGCTAATGCTAAGAACGAGAACGAAAAGGGCAAAACGTTCATTTCTTTCCTTTCCGTTTGTTGAAAGATTAGAAGGAGGACGTACGTCGGAAAAATATCGGGGCCTACAAAACGCAGGAATTTATAAAAAATAAAGAGAATTTTCAGTTTTGGAATTTGCACAGGCGATATAAAGGGCTGGGCTGACCCCGTTTTAATCTAAGCTCGCAACGTTTACAAGAGGGAGGAAGCAAAACGTAAAATCCCCGAAGCCCCTTCCCATTCCGAGAGTCGACGCGAAACCATTGAAACGCCGATTAAACATTTAAATTCAAACAACTCACTTACAGGGGGGGGGTCTTTGACTGAAGACCGTCGCTAAGCAAGACGGTTGTTCGGTGAGCGTTGTTCCATTTTACGACCTTTCAAGCCGCAGTTGTTAAGTGAACCAGTGCAGTTGTTTTAAGTTAGTAACAGCATTGTTAAAGTGAATCTGGTTTCCCCATTCCTTTGGCGTCGTAAATAGGAGTCGGTTGCCAAGCGTCTCAGTTTTGACGATGTGACCACGGGGACTGGCTGCAACAGTCGTTAAGTGTGAAAAACGGTCCTAAGTCCCTTTTTTCGGTGCCGTTGTAACTTCGGTCACCAAGCGAATTTAAGTTGTAGGTTGAGGACTACTTGTAAACAAAAACGAAATAAGTTTTCATTTTTTTTCATCACTGGAGGTTTTTAAGAAGAGACTAGACAGCCACTTGTCTGAAATTGTATAGGTTCTCCTGCTTGAGCAGAGGGCTGGACTAGAAGACCTCCGAGGTCCCTTCCATGTCTCTTCTCTTCTCTTCTCTTCTCTTCTCTTCTCTTCTCTTCTCTTCTCTTTCTCTTCTCTTCTCTTCTCTTCTCTTCTCTTCTCTTCTCTTCTCTTCCCTTCTCTATTTTCTCTTCTCTTCTCTTCTCTTCTCTTCTCTTCTCTTCTCTTCTCTTCTCTTCTCTTCTCTTCCCTACTCTATCTTCTCTTCTCTTCTCTTCTCTTCTCTTCTCTTCTCTTCTCTTCTCTTCTCTTCCCTACTCTATCTTCTCTTCTCTTCTCTTCTCTTCTCTTCTCTTCTCTTCTCTTCTCTTCTCTTCTCTTTCTCTTCTCTTCTCTTCCCTTCTCTATTTTCTCTTCTCTTCTCTTCTCTTCTCTTCTCTTCTCTTCTCTTCTCTTCTCTTCTCTTCTCTTCTCTTCTCTTCTCTTCTCTTCCCTTCTCTTCTCTTCCATTCTCAATTTTCTCTTCTCTTCTCTTCTCTTCTCTTCTCTTCTCTTCTCTTCTCTTCTCTTCCCTTCCCTTCCCTTCTCTTCCCTTCTCTATTTTTTCTTCTCTTCTCTTCTCTCTCTTCTCTTCTCTTCTCTTCTCTTCTCTTCTCTTCTCTTCTCTTCTCTTCTCTTCTCTTCTCTTCTCCTCTCCTCTCCTCTCCTCTCCTCTCCTCTCCTCTCCTCTCCTCTCCTCTCCTCTCCTCATTAAAAACCAGACTAAGCAATTTGCATTCTGCCAAAACTGGAAATGAGGGCTCATTTTTTTTGGCTGGCAGGTCCCGTTGCGGAAGGGTTTGGGGTCTTCCAGGCCAAACGTGGCCTTGGGGTTGTGTGTTGTGGCTCGAATAAAAATGCTGCACCCAGCACTTGGGGCCTGCGCGCATCGTCCCAATGTGCTCCCATTTAGCTTAAGTGATTCTGCTTCTGTTAATTACAGGGACAAAAACAAAGGCAACGGAAGCTTCCAGAATCACTGAGAATGTATTTCACTCTTGCTTGAGGTATTTCCTGGTGCTAACGACCGACGTGCATCCCTTTCTTTGAGTCCTTTAGGGCTAGAAACTTTAATCCTCCAATTAATGCAGCCATATCCTCCTCATATTGGAATTAAATATTTTGCAACTGCCTGATGCAAAATCTACATGGGAATTCTTCCTTCCTTCCAGGTCCTTAAGGACTAGAAACTTTAGTCCTCTAATGAATGCAGCCAGACTTCTCCACACATCTGAATTAAATGCCTCGCAAGTGCTTGATGCAAAATCTACAATACATGGGAATTCTTCCTTCCTTCCAGGTCCTTATGGGCTAGAAACTTTAGCCTTCCAATTAATGCAAACCAGACGCTCCTCACAACCGAATGAAATGCCTCACAATTGCCTGATGCAAAATCTACATGGGATTTCTCCTTCCTTTCAGGTCCTTATGGGCTAGAAACTTCAGCTTTCCAATTAATGCAACCAGACGCTCCTCACAACCGAATGAAATGCTTCGAAAAATCTAAAATGCATGGGAATTCTCTTTATTTCCAGAAAGACCCTCCGTGAATATTTCCCATCGCAATTAAAATTAAAACAGGAATTTCTGCTCACAAGCTATTTCGGAGTCTGGCAATAAGACATTATATTGTTCAAATTCATTAATTCTTGTTTTCTTTCTGGTTGCCAGGTTGCACCATGTATTCCACTCCTCTCGGTCACAGAAAACCGATTTAGTCTTCTCTGGGAAAAAAAAAAAAAAACAACCCCAACCAAATCTAATTTAATCTCTTCTTTCCAAAAATCAAGCATTGCAGCTCCCCATTTTCGGGGGTGGGGGGGTGGTCTCTCGCTAACCCAAAAGAGAGTCGACTGCTCTCATCCAAAACGGGTCTCTAGGGTGAAACTTTGCAGATATGAAATTTTTAGATTCCAAGCTGTTCTACATTTCCCCAAAATGTCCCAATTCTCTTGCAAACATTTTTCAAAGTGCTCCAAACATAAAGGGGGAGGGGAAGTGCACATTTTGAACTCAGAACACATCTGGAAGGATGGAAAGAGCTTGGAGCATTCCCAGGAAAGGATAAAACCTTGGCAGCCCTGAAGATGGGCGGACTTCAACTCCCAGAATTCCCCCAGGGGGGAATTCTGGGAGTTGAAGTCCGCCCATCTTCAGGGCTGCCCAAGGTTGAGAAACATTGAATTATTAGACCAATCCCTTTGAAAATCTTTTCCAGCTCAGAATATATTCAAATTTACTCATTTATGACATTTATATGGTGTCCATCTCACCGATAAGGTAACCGTGGTTTGAAATCTGCAATATCCTGCATATTTCTGTTTAGCTGCCCTCACCCAGTGACAGACGGGTCAACCGTGTCCCTTTCTGTCTAACCCTTTCCTTCACCCCCTCTTCATTTATAAACCCTAATCTGTGAGATAACAGAATACCAGAATAACAGAGTCGGAAGGGGCCTTGGAGGTCTTCTAGTCCAACCCCCTGCTCAAGCAGGAGACCCTACACCGTTCCAGACAAAGGGCTGTCCAGTGTCTCCTTCAAAAGCCTCCAGTGATGGAGCCCCCACAACTTCTGGAGGGAAGTTGCTCCAGTGAAGTTAATTGTCCTCCCTGTCAGGAAGTTTTCCCTTAATTCCAGGTTGCTTCTCACTTTGATGAGTTTCCAATCGTTGCCCTTCCTTCCTTCCTTCCTTCCTTCCTTCCTTCCTTCCTTCCTCCCTCCCTCCCTCCCTCCCTTTCCTCCCTCCCTCCCTTTCCTCCCTCCCTCTCTCCCTTCCCTCTTTATCCTTCCTTCCTTCCTCCCTCCCTCCCTCCCTTCCTCCCTCCCTTCCCTCTCCTCTTTATCCATCTTTCCTTCCTTCCTTCCTTCCTCCCTCCCTTTATCCTTCCTTCCTTCCTTCCTCCCTCCCTCCCTCCCTTTCCTCCCTCCCTTCCCTCTCCTCTTTATCCTTCCTTCCTTCCTTCCTTCCTTCCTTCCTTCCTTCCTTCCTTCCTTCCTTCGAATAACAAAGTTGGAAGGGCTTTTCAACAGCGCCATTGCTAGAGGTAGTCCTCAATTTACAATGGTTTGTTTAGTGACCAGAGTTACAACAGCACTCAAAAAGTGACTTATGGCCGTTTTTCACACTTATGACCTTGGTAGCACCCCCCACTGTCACATGATCAAAATTCATCTTTATGACAGTTGCAGATTGAAGTCGGAATTTAGAATAGAATAGATCTGGAGGGCACCTTGAAGGTCTTCTAGTCCAACCCCCTCTGAAGCAGGAGACCCTATACCATTCCGGACAAATGGTTGTCCAATCTCTTCTTAACAACCTCCGGTGTTGGAGCCCCCACAACTTCTGGAGGGAAGTTGCTCCAGTGAGGTTAATTGTCCTCCCTGCCAGGAAGTTTCCCCTTAATTCCAGGTTGCTTCTCACTCCGATGAGTTTCCATCCGTTGCCTCTTCTCTTGCTTGCAGGGCCTTTGCAGAATAGGTGGGCCCCCTCTTCTCTGTGGCAGCCCCTCAAATATTGGAAGCCTGTTGTGCTCAAGAGAGCAGCCTCTGCATTCACGACAACCCCCCCCCCCCCCCGTGGCTCACTCTCAGCTTTTGCCACATCAACCAAACCTCCCCATTTTGAAAGGTTTGTGGGGAGCAGCGTGCTGGGGGGTTTCTTCTCTGCAGCTCATCATCTGTTGCCCCCTCCCCATTTTCTGTCCAGGTGTGGGCCGATCTCAGGAGCTCAATGCCAGGTTTGTGACAAGGCTCAGCTGCACCACCTTCCCTGCCCACCCCCCCCTTGTGGCCCCCTGGCGCCACCCGCGTAATTCCAATTTGATGCCTCTCTCGGCGAAGCGAATGGATTGATACAGCAATTTCCACGAACATCAGCAATGACAGGCGTTACGTTGGCTGTTTTCCCCCCAGCCACCTTCTGTCCTTGCAAAGGACCGGCGACTTGGGTGGGTGGGCGGGAGAGCAATGGTGGTGGGGAGTAGAGGCTGCTGCGGCCACGGTAAACCCCCCTCCTCCGTTGTACGCTGACTCGGTGGGGTGGCACCCCCGTCCTGACAGCCTCGACAAATTGTTGCACCCTTGCAGGGAAGGAAGGGGATGGAAGCTGTAATGAGTCTGGGGGTGTGGGCTTAAAGAAAGAGAGAAATGGGGGAGGGGTGTTTAAGAAAGGGATTTGGAGTCCCCCAACCCCACCACCCAAACATTTCTGCTCTTGGACACCTGCAAGAGCACAGAACATGAAAAGGATTTTGTCCTTGCAAAAACTTTGAAATAAAATTGGTGTGTCGGAAAAAAGGGCTACCAGATTCCGGATTTTTGGCTCCAAGAAGGGAGAGGTTATCCGTTGCCACCCCCCGCCCCCAATAGGGCTGCGAGGCCATCCCTCCCACCACACGGGGGTCCTAAGAACAAGCCCATCTGTCCTGGGTGCTGCAGGAGGGTGCCTCTTCCTCTAATCAGGGGAACAGCTTGCCACCAGAAGTTATGGATGCTCCACCTCTGGAGTTTTCTGAGAAGTAATTGGACAGCTGTTGGTCTAAAATGGTATAGAGTCTCCTGCTCATGTGGGGGTTGGACTAGATGACCTCTAAGTCCCTTCCCATCCTAGGATTCTATGTTCTATGTTTTTTTTTTTTAAAATATTATCAAACTATGTCACCCATCTTGCCAAGACGAATAATGTTCCCTGGTTTTGGGGGTATTTTGGCACTGGGAGCGAAAAGTTCAGAAGGGGGGTGGCAGGAAGCAGCATGCATTTGGGGGGAGGTCGAAGAGGTTGAAGGTTATACTGCAAGGGAGAAAAACAGGGCCGAGTTAGTGGATTGTTGGAAACCCAGCATAGAGGGCTCTAGAAATCTGACTTCATAACAGCTAACCAGACCCCCCACCCCATATATCTTTGGGCAGGGAGGGGGAATACCCAGGGGGCTGAATTAAGGGGCCATGGGGTTCTCCTTGGGACCCCAAGCAGCTTTGAGACGCTCCTTGGCATCTCCCGGGATTGCCTCCAAGTTCTGCTTTTAACCAGAGCCCGGAGGATCCCATCCAAAGATGCACCAAGCCTGACTCAGCTTAGCTTCAGACGAGATGTGACAAGAAGCATTTCGGGTCAGGGGAGCCGCACTGGCTGCCCGTTTGCGGGTCCAATTCACGTTTTGTTGGTTGTTGTCAGGTGGGGAAGTCCACACGTGAAGGGACCAATTAAAGTGATTGATTGCTACTCAGGCTTCTGCCCAGGGATCTTCTCAACTAACGGTAGGTTAGCACCTGCTAGGAGTTAGATAAGGGTCCACGGAATTGAAAGATGGATTGGACTTTGTGGCTACGTAGGGATTCTAAGTTGCTGCCTCTTTTGACTTCTCCTACACTTTTTTTCCTTCTCATCTTTTTCCCTTTTACATTTTCCTTCCTTCCTTCCTTCCTTCCTTCCTTCCTTCCTTCCTTCCTTCCTTCCTTCCTTCCTTCCTTCCCATTTCCCTTTGTCATTTTCCTCACCTTTTTCCCTTTCCCATTTTTCCTTCCTTCTTGTGTATATTTGTGGCTATGTAGAGATTCTAAGTTGCTGCCTCTTTTGACTCCACCCATTCCTTCTCCTACACTTTTTTTCCTTCTCATCTTTTTCCCTTTTACATTTTTCTTCCTTCCTTCCTTCCTTCCTTCCTTCCTTCCTTCCTTCCCATTTCCCTTTGTCATTTTCCTCACCTTTTTCCCTTTCCCATTTTTCCTTCCTTCTTGTGTTTTTTTGTGGCTACGTAGAGATTCTAGACTGATGCCTTTTTTGACTCCACCCATTCCTTCTCCTACACTTTTTTCCTTCTCATCTTTTCCCCTTTTACATTTTCCTTCCTTCCTTCCTTCCTTCCTTCCTTCCTTCCTTCCTTCCTTCCTTCCTTCCTTCTTCTTCCTTCCTTCTTTCCCATTTCCCTTTGTCATTTTCCTCACCTTTTTCCCTTTCCCATTTTTCCTTCCTTCTTGTGTATATTTGTGGCTACGTAGGGATTCTAGACTGGTGCCTTTTTGACTCCACTTCTTCTCCTGTAATTTTTTCCTTCTCATCTTCTTTCCTTTCATCTTTTTTCCTCCCTCCCTCCCTTCCAGAATCATAGAATAACAGTTGGAAGGGACCTTGGAGGTCTTCTAGTCCAGCCTCCTGTTCAAACAGGAGATCCTAAACACTCCCAGACAAATGGCTGTCCAATTTCTTCTTTAAATTTCCCAGTGATGGAGCAGCCACAACCTCTGGAGACAAGAAGGAGCGAAGCTATTCTCCAAAGCCCCTGAAGGCAGGACAAGAAGCAATGGGTGGAAACTAATCAAGGAGAGAAGCAATTTAGAACTAAGGAGAAATTTCCTGACAGTGAGAACAATTAATCAGTGGAACAGCTTGCCACTAGAAGTTGTGAATGCTCCAACACTGGAAGTTTTTAAGAAGAGGCTGGATAACCATTTGTCCGAAGTGGTGTAGGGTTTCCTGCCTAAGCAGGGGGTTAGACTAGAAGACCTCCCAGGTCCCTTCCAACTCTGCTATTATATTAAACCATTCCACTGATTACTTGTTCTCACTATTAGGAAATTTCTCCTTTTTTCAAACTTCAAATGGAGAAAAATTTCAATTTCATCACACGGCCTTGGCCGCTGGCTTCAATCCCACATCCCACGGATTGCCCTGCCTGATTGCTCAATCTAGTTGGGTCTTGTAGTCCTCGACTTACAACAGTTCATTTAGTGACCATTCAAAGATACAACGGCACTGAAAAAAGGGACCTATGGCGCGTTTTTTCACACTTACGACCATTGCAGCATCCCCAAAGTCTCATCATCTAAATTGAGACGCTCGGCCACTGACTCCTATTTATGACGGTTGCAGTGTCCTGGGTGACAAGCAAAGTCAATGGGGGAGTCAGATTCACTTAACAACTGTGACACTAACTTAACAAGTGCAGTGATTCACTTAGCGACTGTAGCCAGACAGGTTGTAAAATGAGCCAAAATGCACTTAACAAAAGTCTCAACGAGCAACAAAAATTTGGGGCTCAATTGTGGTCGTAAATCGAGGATTACTTGTATTTGCTGGTCTTTCTTGCCAGTAAATCAATGCCCCCCCTTTTCTTCCTCCCCTTGTGCCAGTTTCAGGGGTCCTTCTGGCTCTTTCCTGCCCACCTCGCTGCTTCTGGAAAACCCGGTGCCCACTCCTCAGCCGTCGGGCTCTGCTTTGTGCCCCTTGCCCTTCCTTGCCTGGGCCTGCTGTGTGTGGGTGCACAGATGTGTGGCTGTGAGTGTGTGACAGTGTGCGAGGGAGAAGGAGCGTGAGAGACAAAAAAAGCAGAGCGATAAGGAGAAAAATAATTACAGCCTGCCGTTAAAACTCCAGGATGCTTTTGAAGCAAAATTACTCAGGAGTCTCTCCATTCTCCAATCTTGCTTGAAAGGCTCTTGTTCAAGCGAGAAAGAGAAGAGAAGAGAAGAAAGGAAAAGAAAAGAAAAGGGAAGGGAAGGGAAGAAAAGGGAAGAGAAGGGAAGAGAAGGGAAGGGAAGGGAAGAGAAGAGAAGAGAAGAGAAAAGAAGAGAAGAGGAGAGACAAGAAGGAAGATAAAAAGGAAACGGAAAGGAAAAGAAAGGAAAGGAAGCTAAAAAGGGAAAGGAAAAGAAAGAGAAAGAGAAAGGAAAGGAAGAGAAAGGAAAGGAAAGGAAGCTAAAAAGGGAAAGGAAAAGAAAGAGAAAAGAAAGGAAGATGGAAAGGAAAGGAAGATAAAAAAGGAAAGGAAAGGAACAAAAAGGAAAGGAAAGGAAGATAAAAAGGGGAAGGAAAAGAAGATGGAAAGGAAAGGAAGCTAAAAAGGGAAAAGAAAAGAAAGAGAAAAGGAAGGATGATGGAAAGGAAAGGAAGATAAAAAAGGAAAGGAAAGGAAGCTAAAAAGGGAAAGGAAAAGAAGGAGAAAGGAAAGGAAGATGGAAAGGAAAGGAAGATAAAAAGGGAAAGGAAAGGAAAGGAAGATGGAAAGGAAAGGATTGAAGCAGCCCCTTCGCAGAGAAGGAAGCGCTGGGGTGGGACCGATGGCTTGAAGCCACAAGATCGGAATATGATGCAGCCCAGTGGTGAAATCCAATTTTTTTTTACTACCGGTTCTGTGGGCGTGGCTTGGTGGGCGTGGCAAGGGAAGGATGCTGCAAAATCTCCATTCCCTCCCTACTCCTGGGGGAAGGACAGGGCCGGATTTTCCTATAGGCTAACTAGGCTTCAGCCTAGGGCCTCAAGATCAAGAGGGGCCTACATTCCCTACATTCAAATTGTTAGCAAAATTAAAATTACACTTTCACTATAGGTGAAAGGGCCTCATAAGTGGAATAGCCTAGGGCCTCTTTTCATCTAAATCCGGCCCTGGGGAAGGATATTGCAAAATCTCCATTCCCACCCCACTCTGGGGCCAGCCAGAGGTGGTATTTGCCGGTTCCCCAAACTGCTTAAAATTTCCACTACCGGTTCTCCAGAACCTGCTGAATTTCCCTGATGCAGCCCCATGATGTCCAACGTGGCTTCTCTCCCGCTGAACCAGGAGGGCTTTAGAACCACCGGCCAGGGGGGGGAGGGGGGCTGCAAGAATCCAGGCGCCCGCCAGAGGGCAGCGGAGAAGAAGGTTGTTCGCTCCCCCTAGGGACCGCCCGAAGAATGGCAGCCCCGACCTTCATGACTCAACCCAGAAAATACACCCACCAATAAAAGGGGGAGAGGAGTGAGCAGAAAGAAAGAAAGAGAGAGAGAGAAGGGGGAGAGGAGGGAAGAGAGAGAGACAGAGAGAAGGAGGAGAGGAGGGAACAGAAAGAGAGAGAGGGAAGTGGGAGAGGAGAAGGGAACAGAAAGAGAGAGAGAAAAGGGGGAGAGGAGGGAAGAGAGAGAGAGAGGCAGAGAGAAGGAGGAGAGGAGGGAACAGAAAGAGAAAGAGAGGAGGGGGAGAGGAGGAGGGAACAGAAAGAGAGAGAGGGAAGGGGGAGAGGAGGGAAGAGACAGAGAGAGACAGAGAGAAGGAGGAGAGGAGGGAACAGAAAGAGAAAGAGAGAAGGGGGAGAGGAGGAGGGAACAGAAAGAGAGAGAGAAAAGGGGGAGAGGAGGGAAGAGAGAGAGAGAGAGAGAAAAGGGGGAGAGGAGGGAAGAGAGAGAGAGAGGCAGAGAGAAGGAGGAGAGGAGGGAACAGAAAGAGAAAGAGAGGAGGGGGAGAGGAGGAGGGAACAGAAAGAGAGAGAGGGAAGGGGGAGAGGAGGGAAGAGACAGAGAGAGACAGAAAGAAGGAGGAGAGGAGGGAACAGAAAGAGAAAGAGAGAAGGGGGAGAGGAGGAGGGAACAGAAAGAGAGAGAGAAAAGGGGGAGAGGAGGGAAGAGAGAGAGAGAGAGAGAAGGGGAGAGGAGGGAAGAGAGAGAGAGAGACAGAGAGAAGGAGGAGAGGAGGGAACAGAAAGAGAAAGAGGGAAGTGGGAGAGGAGAAGGGAACAGAAAGAGAGAGAGGGAAGGGGGAGGAGGGAAGAGACAGAGAGAGACAGAAAGAAGGAGGAGAGGAGGGAACAGAAAGAGAAAGAGAGAAGGGGGAGAGGAGGAGAGAACAGAAAGAGAGAGAGGGAAGGGGGAGAGGAGGGAAGAGACAGAGAGAGACAGAAAGAAGGAGGAGAGGAGGGAACAGAAAGAGAAAGAGAGAAGGGGGAGAGGAGGAGGGAACAGAAAGAGAGAGAGGGAAGGGGGAGAGGAGGGAAGAGACAGAGAGAGACAGAAAGAAGGAGGAGAGGAGGGAACAGAAAGAGAAGAGAGAAGGGGGAGAGGAGGAGGGAACAGAAAGAGAGAGAGGGAAGGGGGAGAGGAGGGAAGAGAGAGAGAGAGACAGAAAGAAGGAGGAGAGGAGGGAACAGAAAGAGAAAGAGAGAAGGGGGAGAGGAGGAGGGAACAGAAAGAGAGAGAGGGAAGGGGGAGAGGAGGGAAGAGAGAGAGAGAGACAGAAAGAAGGAGGAGAGGAGGGAACAGAAAGAGAAAGAGAGAAGGGGGAGAGGAGGAGGGAACAGAAAGAGAGAGAGAAAAGGGGAGAGGAGGGAAGAGAGAGAGAGAGAGAGAAGGGGGAGAGGAGGGAAGAGAGAGAGGCAGAGAGAAGGAGGAGAGGAGGAGGGAACAGAAAGAGAAAGAGAGGAGGGGGAGAGGAGGAGGGAACAGAAAGAGAGAGAAAAGGGGGAGAGGAGGGAACAGAAAGAGAAAGAGAGAAGGGGGAGAGGAGGGAAGAGAGAGAGGCAGAGAGAAGGAGGAGAGGAGGAGGGAACAGAAAGAGAAAGAGAGAAGGGGGAGAGGAGAGAAGAGAGAGAGAGAGAGAGAGAGAGATGAGGCAGCCTCTGGCAAAACCCCTAACGAAATCGGGAGGAGCGACCCCGTTTCCCCTTCTGTAGTTCCCAAGGGCCCTCTGCTTATTTTGGGGAGAGCCTCCCCCACAAGTACCCTCCCACATCGCCCCTCGTGCCACCTGCTACACGGCCCGCGGGGGGAGGGAGGGAGGGAGGGAGGGGCGGTGGGCTTGGCGCATCAGAAGAGCCTCTCTGCCAGCGCGGACCGTCCCCCTGCGGCGGGGGGAGGGGGGCTGGAGAGAAGCCAGCGATTCAGCGAAAGGAGATGGGGAGATTGGGGGGCGGGGGGCTAAGGGGGGGGGAAATGACCTTGGAAGCTGAGCGGGAGCGATCGCGGGGAGGAAGAAGGACGCGCGGCTTCCAGGCTGCCTCCCACCCTTTCTGTAGCACGGAGGAGGAGAAGGAGGACGAGAAAGAAAGAAGGAGAAGGGAAGAGGAAGAGGAAGAAGAGAAAAGGAAAAGGAGAAGAGAACTGGAAGAAGGTGAAAGAGGAGGAGGAGGAGGAGGACCAGAAAGAAAGAAGGAGAAGGGAAGGAGAAGGGAAGAGGAAGAGGAAGAGGAAGAAGAGAAAAGGAAAAGGAGAAGAGAACTGGAAGAAGGTGAAAGAGGAGGAAGAGGAGGAGGACCAGAAAGAAAGAAGGAGAAGGGAAGGAGAAGGGAAGAGGAAGAGGAAGAGGAAGAAGAGAAAAGGAAAAGGAGAAGAGAACTGGAAGAAGGTGAAAGAGGAGGAGGAGAGGAGGAGCAGAAAGAGAAAGGAGAAGGGAAGGAGAAGGAAAAAGGAGGAGGACAGGAGAAGGAGAAGAGAACTGGAAGAAGGAGAAAGTGAAGGAGGAGGAGAAGCAGAAGGAAAGGGGAAGAGGAAGGAGGAAGAGAAGAAGAAGGGAAGGAGGAGGAGTTAGAGGAGGAGCAGAAGGAAAGAGGAGGAGGAGGAAGGAGAGGAGGAGAGAAGTGGAAGAAGGAGAAAGTGAAGGAGGAGGAGAAGCAGAAGGAAAGGGGAAGGGGAAGGAGGAAGAGAAGAAGAAGGGAAGGAGGAGGAGTTAGAGGAGAAGAAGAAGAAAAGAGGAGGGGAGGAGGAGGAGGAGAGATCAAAAACGGGCAACCGACAAGACCTCAACCCCCTGCTCCTTTTGCCCCACCTGTCCTGCTCTCCCCCACCTGAGTGAGGAAGGTCCTGACCTCCTGCCGCTGCCCCCTTGAACCTCCCACGATTCTGCCAGAGCTCCAGCCTCTGCCTTAACACAGAGAGGACTAGAAACACGCTCCTTTTTTTCTCCTCCTTCTTTTTTTTGTCTTTTGGCTCTCAAACGAGCTGTACTATTTATCGGCTCTTACAGCTTCCAGCCCTTCTTCATCCTCATTTCCTGGGACGTCGCCCTGAGCTCGAAATAATAAATGGGGCCAAATTAACGTCCATAAATCTCATAAAACAGGAAAGCGAGGCCATAAATCACCCCTTCAATTCCTACCTGTGCTTTTTTTTTTTTCCTAGCGCCTCCTGAGCCACCGAGATACCAGCCGGCAGCAGGAGAAGCAAAATTTATTTATTTAGCTACTTGTTCAGTAAATATGGAGAGCCCGCCTGCCCTCTATTAGTTCAGTAATTAATTAATTTTAATGATCGTAATTGCCGTTCCCCAGGATAGCTTGGGAGCATCAATGCCGGGGAAATGCCCATTTTGTGAGTTTTAAAAAAATCCATGGTGGAGGGGGACAACGACAATGACTCAAAGCAGGGGAGGGGGGAGGAGGAAGGCCTGTCCCAGGAAATGCATCTTTTAACCTGCGGCACTCATTGCCACAAGGTGTAAGGCTGGCCCCTAAGTTGGATAGTTTCAAAAAACTGATTTAAAAAGGCTAGTGTCATAGATACACTGACTCTAAACCAGTTTCTCAAGCTTAGCCATTTTGAGATGTGTGGACTGCCACTCCCAGAATTCCCCAACCAGCATGGGAATTGATGTGCACATAGATTGAAGTTTGCTGGCTGGGGAATTCTGGAATTCTGATCTTAAAGCAGGAATTCTGGGAGTAGAAGTCCACCCCTCTTAAAGGATGCTGGCTGGGGGATTCTGGGAGTGGAAGCCCACCCCTCTTAAAGCATGCTGGCTGGGGGATTCTGGAGTTGAAGCCCACCCCTCTTAAAGCATGGCTGGCTGGGGGATTCTGGGAGTGGAAGCCCACCCCTCTTAAAGCATGCTGGCTGGGGGACTCTGGGAGTGGAAGCCCACCCCTCTTAAAGCATGCTGGCTGGGGGATTCTGGGAGTGGAAGCCCACCCCTCTTAAAGCATGCTGGCTGGGGAATTCTGGGAGTGGAAGCCCACCCCTCTTAAAGCATGCTGGCTGGGGGATTCTGGGAGTGGAAGCCCACCCCTCTTAAAGCATGCTGGCTGGGGGATTCTGGGAGTGGAAGCATGCTGGCTGGGGGATTCTGGGAGTGGAAGCCCACCCTCTTAAAGCATGCTGGCTGGGGGATTCTGGGAGTGGAAGCATGCTGGCTGGGGGATTCTGGGAGTGGAAGTCCACCCATCTTCAAGCTTCCAAGTTTGAGAAACACTGCACTAAAGGAACGGTTGCAAGTGGAGGACTAAATAATAACCATACTTCTGCCATATTCCACCCTCCTTGTCAACACAATTATTACCTAATTTCTTGGTTGTTTAATCCTGCAAAGTGCATCTTAATGAAGGACGCGCCGAAGAATGATGAATGAGTTCGTTAATATTAATGAATAGTCAAGAATTCACAGTGAAGGATGAAGCCGGGCTTCCAATAAAGGAGAATATTTGGCTTATGCAGGCAGTCCTCGACTTACAACAGTTCATTTAGTGACCATTCAAAGTTACGACGGGACTGAAAAAAGGGTTTTTCACCCTTATGACCATTGCAGCATCCCCCCCCCCCAGTCACGTGATCAAAATTCAGATGCTTGGCTACTGACTGGGATTTATGACGGGCGCAGTATCCCGACGTCACGCAATCCGCTTTTGTGACCTTCTGACCAGCAAAGGCAATGAGGAAACCAGATTCACTTAACAACCATGTGACTCACTTAATAACTGTGGCAAGCAAGATCGTAAAATGGGGCAAAACTCACTTAAACAACTGTCTCTCTTGGCAAGAGAAATTTTGGGCTGAATTGTGGCCATAAGTTGAGGACTATCTGTAGGAAATATTAATGAATGGTGAATAATGAAGGATTTACAATGAGGAACGAATAGAATATATTATTTATATTTATATTTATATTTATATTTATATTTATATTTATATTTATATTTATATTTATTACAAACTATTCTAAAAGTACGAGTTCCAGGTATATTAGTAAAAAAAGAAGCAGATATACTGCGAACTCCGGAACTTAAGGTTTTAAAATTTTAAAAGAATTTTTTTAAAAATTTATATTTATATTTATATTTATATTTATATTTATATTTACATTTACATTTACATTTACATTTACATTTACATTTGGTAGTTCTCGACTTACGACAATTGAGCCCAAAATTTTTGTTTTGTTAAGTGAGACAGTTGTTAAGTGAATTTTGCCCCATTTTACGACCTTGCTTGCCACAGTTGTTAAGTGAATTACTGCAGTTGTTAAGTGAGTCACATGGTTGTTAAGTGAATCTGGCTTCCCCATTGACTTTGCTCGCCAGAAAGTCGCAAAAGGGAATCACGTAACCCCGGGACTTTGCAACCGTCATTAAAATGAGTCAGTTGCCAAGCGGCTGAATTGGGATCACTTGACCTTGGGGATGCCGCAACGGTCATTAAGTGTGAAAAATGATCGTAAGTCACTTTTTTCAGTGTTGTTGTAACTTTGAGCAGTCATTAAATGGACTGATGTAAGTCAAGGACTACCTGTATTTATATTTATATTTATATTGTTTATAAAGGGGGTATTTCTACTTCTATTTCTACTATTTATATTTATACTGTGTTTCCCTGAAAATAAGACCTGTCTTATATTTTTTTGAACCCCAAAATAAGCACTTGGCCTCGGTGGTGCAGCAGACTAAGTGCTGTTAAGTGCTAGCACTTAGCTGCCAGCTGCCTGCAATTAGTGCAAGTTCGAATCTCACCAGGCTCAAGGTTAACTCAGCCTTCCATCCTTTCGAGGTAGGTAAATTGAGGACCCCAATTGTGGGGGCAATAAGCCAGCTTTGTATAGAACAACACCGCTTAGGGGCGGGGCGAAAGCCCTAATAAGCAGGTATATACAAAAAAGTATGCAGGCTATTGCTATAATGCATTATAAGCCGCCCTGAGTCTATAGAGAAGGGTGGCATATAAATTGGACAAATAAATAAATAAATGTTTGGGGAGGTCTTATTATTTTGGGGAGCGTGGAGCAAGACGGGGCTCCTCTTGCCATCTTGCCTGGTTTCCAGCTCTGTCTCTGTCAGGGGAGGGCTTATTTTCGGGGAAACATGGTACTTATATTATTTATAAAGGGGGACCTCAGTTTAAGATGCGGTTGCTTTCATGCTCCATCTCCTAGCAACCCCTCCAGATGGGAAGTCCAGCCAAGGCTGCAGACTCCAGCCGAAGCCTCTTCTTCTTCTTCTTCTTCTTCTTCTTCTTCTTCTTCTTCTCTTCTTCTTCTTCTTCTTCTTCTTCTTCTTCTTCTTCTTCTTCTTCTTCTCTTCTTCTTTCTTCTTCTTCTTCTTCTTCTTCTTCTTCTTCTTCTTCTTCTTCTCTTCTTTTCCTCCTTCTCCTCCTCCTCCTCCTCCTCCTCTTTCTTCTTCTTCTTCTTCTTCTTCTTCTTCTCCTTCTCCTTCTCCTTCTCCTTCTTCTTCTTTTTCTTCTTCTTCCCAACCGGCCAGTTCTCGCACCAGGTGCTGCAGCTTGGCACCTCTCCACGCTGGCAGCTGGGCCGTCTGTCAGCTGCACAGACGGGCAGAGAATCGCCAGCTGCCAGGATCTTCCCCGTCCTTGTCTCCCACCCTGCGATGCGGGGATTTCGAAAGGCGGCTTGTGTGTCTCTCTCTCTCTCAGATTCGAACGCAGGACTGTCCGTCTTTGAGATAGGGATGCAGCCAAGGGGAGGTTCCCACTCCGCCCCCCGATTCCCGGGCTGAACCCCCAAATTCTTGCTGTCCCTTTGGGTGCCCAGCTTGCTATCCCTTGGGGTGCCCAAATTCAGTCCTCGACTTAACCATTTGTTTAGCAACCGTTCAAATTCACAACGGCCCTAAAAACGGAAACTTGCGACTGGTCCTCGCATTTACGACCATCGCAGCATTCCCACGGTCCCGTGTGATGAAAAGTCAGTTGCTTGGCAACGGGCATGTCCTGGGGTCTCGTGGTGGTGGGTGGTTTGTGACCTTCCCAGTTCGTTTCCGGCAATCAAAACTTGACCTTGTTTTGTCATTTTAATCTGTCTTCTCATTTATGATCGTTTTTATATCTGTTTTGTTACAATCGAAGCCGCCCCCAGAGACACCTCGGAGGGTAAAATTAATAAATCATAGGCAGACGGAGAAATCAATCCAGAAATGGCGGATGCTGGATTCGCTTAACGATAGCAACGGTTCGCTTAACAAGCACCTTGCTTAGCCATGGACATCCCGATCCCGATGCTGGTCGTAAATTACGTAAGTTACCTTAGTTTTAGGTGTCTGCACTGGAGTTTGAATTGCCAACATTCAACCAGCGTGACCGAAACAAGGAAACTTTCACTTCAGAGGTGCAGGAGCCCTTCCTTCCTTCCTTCCTTCCTTCCTTCCTTCCTTCCTTCCTTCCTTCCTTCCTTCCTTCCTTCCTTCCTTCCTTCCTTCCCTCCCTCCTTCCTTCCTTCCTTCCTTCCTTCCTTCCTTTTTTTTTTTTTTTTTGCTTTAATTTATATGCCACCCTTCTCTGGAGACTCAGGGCAGCTTACAATATGTTAAGCAATAGAGGTGCAGGAGCCCTTCCTTCCTTCCTTCTTCCTTCCTTCCTTCCTTCTTCCTTCCTTCCGTCCTTCCTTCCTTCTTTTTTTTTTTTTTGCTTTAATTTATATGCCGCCCTTCTCCGGAGAGTCAGGGCAGCTTACAATGCGTTAAGCAATAGAGGTGCAGGAGCCCTTCCTTCCTTCCTTCCTTCCTTCTTCCTTCCTTCCTTCCTTCATTTTCCTCTTTCACCCTTTCTCACCTCCCTCCCTTCTTCCTTCCCTCCCTCCCGCCTTCCTTCCTTCCTTCCCCCTTCTTTCCTTCTTTCCTCTGTCTCTTTCCTTTCTTCCTTTTCCTCTGTGACCCTTTCTCATCTTCCTTCCTCCCTCCTTCCTCTGTCTTTTTCCTTTCTTCCTCACTGTCTCCTTTCTTCTTTTTGACTCTTTGTCACCTTCCTCCTTCCTTCCATCCCTCTTCCCATCTCCTTCCTTCTCTGACCCTTTCTCATCTTCCTTCCTTCCTCCGTCTCCCTCCCTCTCCCCATCGCCTTCCTTCCTTCCCTCCTCCCTCCTTCTCTCCCTCTTCCCATCTCTTTCCTTCCTTCCTTCCTTCTCTCTCTCCTTTGACCCTTTCTCACCTTCCTTCCCTCCTCCCTCCTTCTCTCCCTCTTCTCATCTCTTCCCTTCCTCCCGCCCTCCCTCTTCCCATCTCCTTCCTCCCTCCCTCCCCTGCCCAAAACAGCCGGCTCCAATTAGAGGAAGAAGGCAAGGCCGTGTGGCAAATCGCTCCATATTGTTAAAAAATGAAACAGCTTTGGATGATTAACCTGCCGCAAAAAAAAAAAAAAAAAAAAGGAGAAAAGGCCAGTTATCCTTTTGCAAACATATCGCAGCTGAAATTGTTGCCGGAGTGTCTCCATTACTGACAGACCTTTGCCGAAAAGAAAAGGAAAAAAAGCAGGAAAACCTCAGGACGTAATTACTGTCCTTTCAGCGCCCAAGCAGAAACCTCTTCACTGGGCCAGCATTTAAAAGAAAAGGAAATAAAAAATAAAACCCCTTTTTCGGTTTCTCTGGAGCTTCAGGATTTAATTGCAACCATCAGGGTGATTTTGTGCCGCTCCGATTTCTATCTCGTCTCCTGATTTCCGACTCTCTCTCTCTTTTTTTTTTCCCCCCGGTGGCAAGGATTGAATTTTGAGCTCCCCTGCTGCTTTTAATACTGTTTACCTCTCTCGATTGACGTTAATATATTTTTCCTTTTTTTCCTTCTAATCACCGGCTCTAATTGATTTGTAGACCGTCCAGAGAAGTGCCATTATTGGAGGCTGCTAAATCATAGCAAACAAACAAACCGCGGCAATTTACAGGCTGCGTTCCAGCGAGATGCTGCCTTCTCGTTGGGAAAGGACCACAAAAGGCCCAGCAAAAATAAATAAAATAAAATAAAAATAAAAATCTTTGTCCCGGCTGGGAGGCATTTACTCGCTCGACCTTTCCCTTACTTGCCGGCCTCTACAATCTATGCCACCACTTCCCTCTCTGCAAGCACGCTTACAAAGAAAAGGCTTCAAGCTGCTCGTTTTGAAAGGAAAGCTGCCTTCTTAAGTGCCGAGGACGCTTTCTTTCTCGCCTTTCATCCATCCCGAAGTCCGCGGCACGCAGCTTCTGTGCCACGTCTTCCATTTTCTTCCTCCCTGTGCCAGCCATGTCTCCCCTATTGTTAGGGGTATCAAATGCATTTATTCCTGGTTTTAAAATCCGTGACAAGCAACAGACATTTTCTGCAGGGCGCCAAAGACAAGATTCCCGAAGCGCCTGGTTTTGGGCCTTTTGTTTGCGGCTGGCAGAGCCAGGCGTCTCTCTTTATAACCGCTGCCAAGGACGGGCAGTGCGTTGAAACGCATCCAGCGATTTGTAAGGGACTTTTTTTTTTGGCGTGTGCGACGATGAACAGACCGGCTGCCCAGCACGGCTCCGCGGTACGTGCCTGGAAGAGAATCGATGTGCCTTTCGTGGCTTCGTACCCAACGTTTCATCATTTCTCAAGTGTGCGGTATAATTGATAGGGAACGCTATGCAAATGGGGGTTTTAATAGAGGCTGCCCGGTTTAAAGGGTTTTTGTTAAACCGACGAGTAAAGTAGGCCAGTCTTAACCAACATTTACCGATTTGTGCCGGGGTCTTTACACACCAGTAATTGGAAAAAAAGAAGAGAGAAGGAGACGCCTTTGTATGCAGATCGTGTCTTCTTAGAAGTAGACCCCAGTGCATTAAATGGGGCTACTCCAAGGATGTTTAGCCTGTTTAGTTCTACTGGTGAAGGCACCAGGCTAGTCACCGGGTGGCGGTGAGTTCTAGTCCTACTTTAGCTATGAAAACTGGCTGGGTGGGTGGCTTTGGGATGGTCACCAGGAGACAGTGAGTTCTAGTTCTGCCTTAGGTTTGAACAGCAGCTGGGTGACTTTTGGTCAATCACCAGGGGATGGTGACTTCTAGTCTTACCTTAATCAGTTGGGTGAGTTCTAGTCCTGGCTTAGGCATGAAAGCCGGCTGGGTGACTTTGGGCCAATCACCAGGAGACGGTGAGTTCTAGTCCCGCCTCATACATGAAAGCTAGCTGGGTGACTTTGGGCCAATCACCAGGAGATTGGGAGTTCTAGTTCTGCCTTAGGCATGAAGGTTGGCTGGGTGATTCTGGCCCAATCATCAGGAGACGGTGAGTTCTAGTCCCAATTTAGGCATGAAAGCAGGCTGGGTAACTTTGGGCCAATCCCCAGGAGAGGGTGAGTTCTAGTCTTACCTTAGCCAGCTAAGTGACGTTGGGCCAATCACTCTCAGGCCGACCCACCTCACAGGGTTGTTGTTTTGGGGAAAATAGGGGGGGGAAGGAGGATTAGCACGTTCACCACCTTATTTATCAAAACAATAAAGGTGGGATACAAATAAATTAAATAAAACGTAATCTTAGGCATGGGATCACCTCAGGTAGGTATTAAGAGATGGTCCCTTGGACAAAGTGGCCTCCAAGTCTTCACGGGGAGATTAGAAATGACCCCAAGGGGTGACTTTCCCCTCTTTCTTCCTTTTGTGAATCTCCTGCCTCCAGATTTATTTATTTATTTTTTGCTTAGTAGGCATCTTGGCTCATTCGATTGATCGGGTTTGCTAACGAAGCGCTTGGCCTCCCCTTCAAGCCTGCCGCATGGAGACAAATGCCAAGCAGAAATATAGACACGGCAAAAAGAAGCATCTCATTCGTCACCATTAGCATCCCGGTTCCTCAGCATCCCCTCCCTGAAGGAAAAACCCACCCCTCCCTCCAAGGGGCTTGGCTCCGTCACCGAAGGGCGAGGACTCCCACAGCTTCTCTGCTGGAGTCCCGTTCTGGATAGGCTCTCTGTGTGTGTGCGTCTGCAGTTGTAGTCGAAAAAGTCAAGATGGAATCTGTGACAGTGGGATCAAAACTCTGCTTGGTTTAACAGATTAACGGAGTTGGAAGGGACCTCGTAGGTCATCTAGTCCAACCCTCCCCGTCCAAGCAGGAGCCGCCTACACCATTTCTGATAAATGGGAGTCCAGTCTCTTCTTGGAAGCCTCCAGTGATGAAGCTCCCACAACTTCTGAAGGCAACTTCAGGTGGAATTGTTGTCAGAAAATTCCTCCTTATTTCCAGGTTGAATCTCTCCTCGATCAGTTTCCATCCATTGTTCCTTGTCTGGCCTTCAGATGCCTTGGAAAATAGCTTGGCCCCCTTCCTCCTCTCTGGGGCAGCCCCTCAAATATTGGAAGATGTTCTCATGTCTCCGTTGGTCCTTCTCTTCACTAGACCAGCCAGGCCCAGTTCCTGCAACCGTTCATCATGTATGTTTTAGCCTCCAGTCCCTTAATCATCCTGGTTGCTCTTCTCTGCACTCTTTCTAGAGTCTCCACCTCTTTTTTATTGTGACCAAAAGTGGATGCAGTACTCTAGGTGTGGCCTTACTAAGGCTTTGTAAAGTGGTATTAGTACCTCTCTTGATTGAATCCCTCTGTTAATGCAATTTATGATTGCATTGGCTTTTTTGGCTGCTGCCACACACTGTTGGCTCATATTTAGTTGGTTGTCCACTAAGACTCCAAGATCCCTCTCACAGTCACTGCTATTAAGCCTGGTTTCACCCAGTCTATATGCATATGTTATTTTTTAAATGTGCAATCAGAGATAGACCTTTGATTCTCCCCTTTGAGGCTGCCATCTTCATGTTTTGGACTAGAGTTCCCCAAATTTTCCAGCTTTGTGGCCCGTGGAGGGGGAAGAGGGGACGGTTCTGTGTCAGCGGTGGGCACATGGCCGTGCATAGCTCCATTTAGGCAGACGTGCATGGACTTGCCCGCTGCATCCATAAGAGGGGATGCTCACATGTCTGTGTGCTCGCCCACCACTTCTGCAACCCAGTCACAAATAGCTTAAGGTCCGTAGTAAGCTGCAGCCTGGAGTTTGGCCAGCCTGTTTTAGACCAGACAAGGAACAATGGATGGAACTGAACAAGGAGAGATTCAACCTAGAAATAAGGAGGAATTTCCAACAGTGAAGAACAATCAACCCATGGAACAGAAGTTGCCTTCAGAAGTTGTGGGAGCTTCATCACTGGAAGCTTTCAAGAAGAGACTGGACTGCCATCGGTCAGAAATGGTGTAAGGTCTCCTGCTTGGGCGTAGGGTTGGACTAGATGACCTACAAGGTCCCTTCCAGCTCTGTGAATCTAAATCTAGACCAGACCTGCAGACTTTTCTAAGTGTTGTCTGCCTGCAACGAGAGAGTCTGAAGGAGTCCCCCGAATCACACTCAGCCCAGTTTGCACCCCCAAAGGGGAGTGGGATGGGTCAAACCCGTATCCAGCCCAGCAACTGGGACCCAATGGGGGAGCTTCATATTGGAGGTGGTTGACTGATTAAAACTTCACCCCATCTCTCTACCCCTCCCCTCCCCTCCCCCTGTTCCCTCCTTTCCCATCCGATTTTAATGATTTTATTTGTTAACGATTTTAGCCGCTGTGTTTCTATGATCTTTGATCTAAATGCTTTTTTAATGCTTGAATGTTTTTTACGTTGTAAGCCGCCCAGAGTCATTGGGCAGAAAATAAATTGCATACATTTCATAAGTAAGTGAAGAAATAAAACTGATACAGAGATGCGACAGTCAACCTCCTCTATGGACCAACTCTTTAACCTCACCGGATCCCCTGATATTTTTTGCACCCCTAAAGCGGAGATGGATTGATGGAACACAAATCCCAACCCAGCAACTCATACAGAGACACCACAATCAACCTCCTCTATGGACCAGCTCTTTAACCTCACTGGAGCCCCTGATTTTTTTTGCAGGTTTAAAGGGGAGATGGATTGAAGGAAGGCATATCCCAGCCCAGCAACTCAAACAGAGACACAACAGTCAACGTCTTTTACGAACCAGCTCTTTAACCTCACCGGATCCCCTGATATTTTTTGCACCCCTAAAGGGGAGATGGATTGAAGGAAGGCATATCCCAGCCCAGCCACTATAATCCAGCTCTTTAATCTCACCGGAGCCCCCCCCCCTTTTTTTTTTGCCCCCAGCTGACAACTTGGAAAAGTCCTGCAGGAGGGCTGTAAGAAAAGGAGATTTTGTAGTTTTCACCCTCCAGCCTTTCACACGGGATGAGCTGAAGCTCAAATTCCAGCTGGGCTTGAAGAGGGGATGAAAGCCCCCCCCCCACTTGCCTGAAAGTTCATCCAGCAACGTTACTTGAATTTTCCAGCCCCGTTTCCTTGCTTCCTGGGGTCAGAACAGCTGATTAATATTTTAACCCTCCAGCATTTCTTGTTACCAGCTCTGAATTATAGATACAGCTGCCCCCACGGAGATCTGGGGCACCGGAACGTCTCCAAAACGGCTTTTCAACGAGCGCTAAAGAGCTCGAGCAGCCTTCAGCCCCATCGCTGGCGGCCGCTGATTTCTACAGGTAGTCCTCAATTTACAACGTTTCGTTTAGTGACCGGAGTTACAACAGCACTCAAAAAGCGACTTATGACCGTTTTTCACACTTACGACCTCGGGAGCATCCCTCACCGTCACGTGATCAAAATTTGGGTGCTTGGCAACCGGCTCATCTTTACGACCGTCGCAGTTTAGAGTAGGAATTTAGAATAGAATAGAGCTGGAGGGGACCTTGGAGGTCTTCTAGTCCAGCCCTCTGCTCAAGCAGGAGATCCTATCCCATGTCAGACAAATGGCTGTCCAATCCCTTCTTTAAAACCTCCATTATTAGTAAATTATTATTATTAGTACTAATTAGTAAATTAGTAAGGATTAAAGACCTCCAGTGGTGGAGCACCCACAACTTCTGGTGGCAAGCAGTTCCACTGGTTAATTGTCCTCCCTGTTAGGAAGTTTCTCCTTAATTCCTGGTTGCTTTTCTCCTTGATGAGTTTCCATCCATTGTTTCTTGTCCTGCCTTCTGGGGCTTTGGAGAATAAGTTGACCCCTGTTCTTTGGGGCAGCCCCTCAAATACTGGAATACTGCTGTCATGTCCCCCCTAATTCCTCTTTTCTAATTCTTGCAGTGTCCAACTTTTGCGACCTTCTGATGAGCAACATCAACGGGGAAGTCAGATTCACCTCACATCCACGTGGCTATCTTAACAACGGCTGTTGGTTCACGTAACAACTTTGACGAGAGAGGTTGTAAAATGGAGCAAAACTCACTTAACAACTGTCTTGTTTAGCAATGGAAATTTGGGTCTAAATCATGGTCGTAAATTGAGGACTGCCTGTTCCAGAATGTCGGCAGGTTGATTCAGAGGTCCCGAGTCACGTGGCAACGGGGCATCGGTGCCAAACAGAGGGGGTTTCAACAGGTTCTGACCACTTCTGGAGAACCGGTAGTAAAAATTCTAACTGGCCCTACTCCCATCTATTCTCTGCCTCCCAAGACTCAGCTGATCAGGAAGAAACAGGGATTTTGCAGTAACCTTCCTCTGGAGTGGGGTAGGAATGGAGATTTTACAGTATCCTTCCTCTGGAGTGGGGTAGGAATGGAGATTTTACAGCATCCTTCCTCTGGAGTGGGGTAGGAATGGAGATTTTACAGCATCCTTCCTCTGGAGTGGGATGGGAATGGAGATTTTACAGTATCCTTCCCCTGGAGTGGGGTGGGAATGGAGATTTTTACAGTATCCTTCCCCTGGATTGGGAAGGGAATGGAGATTTTACAGTATCTTTCCCCTGGATTGGGGAGGGAATGGAGATTTTACAGTATCCTTCCTCTGGAGTGGGGTAGGAATGGAGATTTTACAGTATCCTTCCTCTGGAATGGGGTAGGAATGGAGATTTTACAGTATCCTTCCCCTGGATTGGGAAGGGAATGGAGATTTTACAGTATCCTTCCCCTGGATTGGGAAGGGAATGGAGATTTTACAGTATCCTTCCCCTGGAGTGGGGAGGGAATGGAGATTTTACAGTATCCTTCCCCTGGATTGGGGAGGGAATGGAGATTTTACAGTATCCTTCCCCTGGAGTGGGGTGGGAATGGAGATTTTACAGTATCCTTCCCCTGGAGTGGGGTGGGAATGGAGATTTTACAGTATCCTTTTCCTGGAGTGGGGTTGGAATAGATTTTACAGTGCCACGCCCACCAAGCCACACCCACCAAGCCATGCCACGCCCACCAAGCCACATCCACTCAAGCCATGCCACGCCCACCAAGCCACATCCACTCAAGCCATGCCACGCCCACCAAGCCACATCCACTCAAGCCATGCCACGCCCACCAAGCCACACCCATAGAACCGGTAGTCAAAAAATTTGAAACCCACCACTGGTGCCAACACAGGGCCTGTGACTTCGGGCTGCCCCCAACGCATCCCATCCAGCAGTCTGTTCTCTAGGGAGGCAGTCCACTTAAGGGGTGTAGCAAACAGGCATGGAAAAGTAAGCCCCCTCCCCTCTTCCTCTTTTTGTGCCCACCCACCCGGCGGAGCAGAATTGGGCCTGGCTGCAGATTTTTGTGGAATTTGGCTTCCAAATGCCTGGTTCTGGAGCACGCTTTCCCAACCTGGCCCACTTCAACCTCAACATCAGAATTAAAGAATTAAAATGTTTAACAGAATGACAGAATAATGGAAGGGACCTTGGAGGTCATCTAGTCCAACCCCCTGCTCAAGCAGGAGATCCTAGACCATGTCAGACGAATGGCTAGGGTTGCCAGGTCTGCTTCCAAAAAATAGCGGACAAGCGGGGGGGGAAAGGGGGGGTTAAGTAGTAAAAAAAAAAAATAAAATTTTTACAATTAAATTATATATTTTCTTACAAACAATTTACAGTAGGCCGTCGTATTTGTTCTGTCGGTTTCGTTGTTGGTAATCCACGCAAAAGTAGCTTCCCAGTCTTTGGTGTATTTGCACACTCCTCTCTTTCGTTTGAAAGTAATGTAGGTAATGTGGGTCCAGCTAGATGATCACTGAAGGGCCCTCTTGATTCATAGTATTGTAAGAAAGAAAATGTGCCTGTAATTCGAAATCTCGCCGCTGTCACTCTCATCGCTCGACGCCATTTTAGGTCAGTCGACACAAGCTACAATACATTTTAAAAATGTGAACTGACTGTACATAATTTTATAATATATTTTTATTTTAATCTCATCATTAATTTTTTCGGAGAATCGAGTTCAAGGGATATTCGATCTTTGTCTCAGTCTAACTCATGAAAAAAAAAGACAAAACGCGATTCTCCTATCCTTATTCTCTTAGACTGTACAGCTTTAGATCACGTACCATTTCATCATAAAGCTTTTGAATAAAAAAAATGTCCACTATTTTGTGACAAAAAAAAATAGTGAACATAATGTGAAAAAAGCAGACTGTCCGCTCAAATAGTGGACACCTGGCAACTCTATGCTGTCCAATCTCTTCTTAAAAACCTCCATTATTAGTAAATTATTATTAGTAGTACTAATTAGTAAGTTAGTAAGGATGAAATAGAGCCAAAAAATATAAACACGTCCACATTTTAGAAGTTTTAGAAATAAAAACCCAAAAGAGAGGATGCCTTCTTAGTATCCGAGGGAGGAAAGCGGATGTCTGCTGGCAGTGGAGGATGGGAGTCCTGCCGGTGTCCGACAAGGACCAGAAGCTGTTCAGGGTCCACATATACAGAGTTTTTGGGCAGCAACCAAAAAAGCGAATACAATCCTTGGTTGTCTAAACGGAGGCATAGACTCAAAATCAACTATTTAATTCGATTTTATCTCTGCTTTTTATATTTTGTATGTATGTGTTTTATATGGCCTCGCCTAAATCTTCTCCCTTTTAAGTGTAAATTTTAAATTTTAATGTATTTTAAAATATGGGTATTTTAAATTATGGGTATTAATTCAGCCAAATTTATTTAATTCATTTTATTCGATTTTAAATTTTGTATATGTATGTGTTTTATTTTATGGCTGTGCACCGCCCTGAGTCCTTCGGGAGTAGGGCGGGTATAGAAATCAAATAAAAGTAAAAAGTAAAGTAAAGTAAAATCACGGGAAGCATTAGTACCACTTTATAAATCCTAAGTAAGCCCCCCCCCCCATGGAATCCGGCAACCAATTTTGATCACCATACTACAAAATAAAGATGTCGAGACTTTTGAAAAAAAAGTGCCGAGAAGAGCAACAAAGATGATTAGGGGACTGGAGGATAAAACATATGAAGGAGAACGGTTGCAGGATTTGGATATGGCCAGTCTAGAGGAAAAAAGGACTGGGGTGGGGGGGGGACATAATAACAGTCTTCCAGTATTTGAGGGGGCTGCCCCAAAGAAGAGGGGGTCAAATTATTCTCCAAAGCCCCTGAAGGCAGGACAAGAAGCAACGGATGGAAACCAATCAAGGAGAGAAGCAACCTGGAATTAAGGAGAAACTTCTTGACAGTGAGGACGATTAACCAGTGGAACTGCTTGCCACTAGAAGTTGTGGGTGCTCCATCACTGGAGGTTTTTAGAAAGAGACTGGGCAGCCACTTGTCTGAAAGGGTATAAGTTCTCCTGCTTGTGCAGAGGGCTGGACTAGAAGACCTCCAAGGTCCCTTCCAACTCTCTTATTCTATTATTCGATGGATGGATGGATGGATGGGAGGGAGGAGGAGGAGGAGGAGGAAGGAAGGAAGGGCAATGGATGGAAACTAATCAAGGAGAGAAGCAACCTGGAACTAAGGAGAAACTTCCTGACAGTGAGAACAATTAACCAGTGGAACAGCTGGCCACCAGAAGTTGTGGCTTCTCCATCACTGGAGGCTTTCAAGAAGAGACTGGATAGGCAGTTGCCTGGAATGGTAGAAGGTCTCCTGCTGTTGTCTTCCAGCTCTATTCTGATTCTGATTCTGATTCTGATTCTGATTCTGATTCTGATTCTGATTCTGATTCTGATTCTGATTCTGATTCCGATTCCGATTCCGATTCCGATTCTGATTCCGATTCCGATTCCGATTCCGATTCCGATTCTGATTCTGATTCTGATTCTGATTCTGATTCTGATTCCGATTCTGATTCTGATTCCCTCCCTTTCAAGAAGGTAGCCATAATCCTGTGTCTTTTCCTTGCCTTCCTTCAACCAAAGACTCTGATGGAGCTTCTTATGTGAGTTTATTTTGCCGACTGCTTATTACTTGAGCCGAACCCTGGGGAGCAGTGCTAAGTTAGGGGCAATCTTTCCATCGATGGCGTTTAAAGCATTGATGGGAAAACAAACTAAGCCCCCCCCCCCGCCCCCAACTAAGCAAGTAGAAAACATAGCCTCTTCTTCTCCCCAGCATTTAAAATCATAGGAGCCCAGTGCTGGAAGGGAGCTCAGAGGTCTTCTAGTCCAACTCCCTGCTCAAGTAACGGACCCGACACCATTTCAGACAAGTGGCTGTCCAGCCTCTTCTTAAAAACCTCCAGTGACCGAGCATCCACAACTTCTGGTGGCAAGTGTTCCACTGGTTAATTGTTCTCAGTGTTAGGAAATTTCTCCTTAGTTCCAGGTTGCTTCTGTCCTTGATTAGGCTCCATCCATTGTCCTTCCTTCCTTCCTTCCTTCCTTCCTTCCTTCCTTCCTTCCTTCCTTCTTTCTTTCCTTTCCTTCCTTTCCTCCCTCCCTCCTTTCTCTTTCTTTCTTTCTTTCTTTCTTTCTTTCTTTCTCTCTCTCTCTCTCTCTCTCTCTGTCTGTCTCTTCCTTCCTTCCTTCCTTCCTTTCCTCCCTCCCTCCTTTCTCTTTCTTTCTTTCTCTCTCTCTCTTTCTTTCTCTTTCTCTCTCTCTCTGTCCCTTCCTTCCTTCCTTCCTTTCCTTCCTTCCTTTCCTCCCTCCCTCCTTCTCTTCTTTCTTTCTTTCTCTCTCTCTCTCTCTTTCTCTTTCTCTCTCTCTGTCCCTTCCTTCCTTCCTTTCCTTCCTTCCTTTCCTCCCTCTCTCCTTTCTCTTTCTTTCTTTCTTTCTTTCTCTCTCTCTCTTTCTTTCTTTCTCTCTCTCTCTTCTTTCTCTTTCTTTCTCTCTCTCTATCTCTTCTTCCTTCCTTCTTTCTTTCCTCTCCTTTCTTTTCTCTTCTTTCTTCTCTCTTTCTTTCTCTTCTCTTCTTTCTTTCTTCTTCTCTTCTTCTCTTTCTCTCTCTCTCTCTTCTTTCTTTCTCTGTCTCTCTTTCTTCTTTCTTTTCTTTCTTTCTTTCTTCTCTTTCTTTCTTTTCTTCTTTCTTTCTTTCTTTCTTTCTTTCTTTCTTTCTTTCTTTCTTTCTTTCTTTCTTTCTGGAGACCTTATATACCATTCTGCACAAATGGTTGTCCAATCTTTTCATAAAAGCATCCTCCGACTTCTGGAAGCCAACCCTTCCAACCACTTAATTGTTCTCACTGTCGGATTTGCTTAACGACTGCCCGATTCGCTTAACAACAACCCCAGCAATTCCCTAAAATAACTGTGGCAAGAAAGATCGTAAAAAGGAGACAAAACTTACTCGGACAATCCTCACGATTAGCAATAGAAATTCGGGGCTCGGTGGCGGTCCTAAGTCGAGGACTACCTTACTGGTGGACTATATCCCTCCCCTCCTCCACCTGCTTAGCTAAATTCCGATCTCTGCAAGGTCTCCGTCTTTGAGACCCTCCCCCCACCCTCCCCCCAATCTCCAGCTGGAGGCTTTGAACCAGGGACGGCCTCTTGGGTGAGAGTCTGCTTCCTTCCCTTCTCGTCTGGCTCAGACACCTCCTGCTCAGGACACAAAGAGAGAGAGAGAGAGGGAGCCTGCGGGCAGGTGTCACCTCTGCCTTTGAATGCTCTCTCCTCGCATTGCCAAGCAATTCAACAGGGGCAGCGCATTACCTCTGGCTGCGAAGGCTGCTTTTGTTTCCAAGCAAAGAGTTGCAACGTAACCGGAGGGCAGGCAGGAAACCGAGACACGCCTGGCCTGTGATTTCCCCGACCCGAGCCCTGCGGGGGTGCGAGGCATGATGAGCCCGTAGAGGTAGCTCCCCTTCCTGATGCAAAGATCAACCCTGCCAGCCAGCCAGCCGGACCCCCACCCTTTCCGTTCCTGTTCTGACCCAAATACGACAAACCTTCTGAAGTGAACTCAAAGATTCCTTTAATTAGGAGCGCCGGCATTCCCGGCAAAAAGTTTCTCTTTCACCGCAGGCTAACAAGTCCATCCGGCAGGGAGAGGAATAGTTGTCTGCCACACCTATTCATCTCTGCCCCCTGCCTTTTATCCCCAGAGAAGGGAGGGGCTTCGCTAGCAGAACTGGCTCTTCTGTCCTGAGGACCGTCCCATAGATTTCCACTGCTCTCCCTCTCCTCTGCCTTCTATCAGGCACTGGACCCAGCTGTTCCTCCTCTTCCTCATCAGCCACCTCCAAACCTGGGGGCTGTTGACTCTCCATCTGAGGGCTGATGGACAGCCCAGGTTCGCCCCTCTCTCTCTCTCTCTCTCTCTCTCTCTCTCTCTCTCTCTCTCTCTCTCTCTCTCTCTCTCTCTCTCTCTCTCTCTCTCTCTCTCTCTCTCTCTGCCAGCTCCATCCCTCTTCCCGCTCGGAGCTCTCAGGTTGCCTTGATGCTGGCCCTGATTCCCACGCCTCCTCCTCCTCCTCCTCCTCTGATTCGACTGCTGGAGGGGCCGGCGGGCTGAGAGGCCACAACAGTTCCGCTCCATTCCGTCCTCTGACCCTCTTTAAGGACCTTTACTCCCGAACTTTGCAGCAGGAGGGAAGGAACACCATGCAACTTGCACACACAGGGATCCGCACACACGTCCTTGGCACTGCAGGCCCAAGTCGTTCCCCTCCCTGTATCCCACCCCCAACCTTTTGCCTGTCAGCATTTCCCCCCCGAAGAACCTTCCTCACTTTTAATCTGCCACTGCGGCAGGAGAATGACACACGCCGAGTTTAATTAACTTTATTGATATTCAGAAATTAAAGAGAATGACGAAAGGTAATTGCTCATTACAAACCATTAAACCGACACAGCAGGCATCAAGGAGACGGGCCCGTCCTGCTTTTCCAATTAAGGGGGGGGGCTTCCTCCTCTTGCCCTGTATCCCCCCCCCAAATGCTAGGGGTTGTTTTAAAGGGCTGCCCAGATTGGGCTCCTGCAGGCTGGACCCTGTGGCTCTGCTCTTTCTGTGGGAACGCGGCTTGGCTCACTTCCCTGAAGAGGTCATGCCCGCTGGATCGGCTGCAAAAACGCATCCAGCTTCTCCGAATCTCTGCCCATTTTGGGGGGATGGGTGGGGGAGAGCCGACCCTCCTATGGGGTGTGGAGAGATGCAGATAGACTTCTCTTTAACTTTCAGCTTTGCTTGTGGGAGGTGGGCAAAGCTGGCTGGGGGATTCTGGGAGTTTTTTTTTTAATTATTATTATTTATTTTATTTTTTTATTTGATTTATATGCCGCCCTTCTCCGGAGACTCAGGGCGGCTTACAATGCGCTAAGCAATAGCCTTCATACTTTTGTATATTTATACAAAGTCAGCTTATTGCCCCCACAAACTGGGTCCTCAATTTACCTGCCTTAGAAAGGATGGAAGGCTGAGTCAACCTTGAGCCTGGCGAGATTCGAACCTGCAGTAATTGCAGGCAGCTGGTCTTAATAACCAGCTTAATAACAGTGTGCCTTAAACCACTGTACTACCAAGGGTCTTTTTTGTTATTATTGTTATTGTTGTTGTTGTTGTTATTATTATTGAATGAAACGTTTTGGGAAATATTTAAAAAAAGGAAAAATATTATATTTCCCTGGCTGAGAAATGGAAAAACATGCTCTTGGAAAGCAGCCCCCACCTTCCTTAATAGCCCTCAATAGATGTCAGTGCTTAAGAGAGAAAGAGATAGATAGCTCTATTCATAAGCAAATTCCCTGCAGCAAGGTCTGAACAAAGATGGATTAGCCCTCAGCCACAATAGGAATTGCCCAACAATCCCCTTCATTGCATCAGCCCAAACTTCAACCAAACCTAGCTCAGACAAACTCCTAGAATTTGTACATGGCCCAATGGGAGCCTGACAACAGCCAAAAGAATCCATGTTCTTGCACAGGAACAGGAAGTTCAAGTTCAAAGCCCAAAAGCAGGTATAAATACCCCCCACTCCATGTGCTCAGCTGCCCAGAACCATGTGCTTGGTGGTTCTGTTCATCATTAAACCGTCTTTCCAATCAGCCTCCATTTTGTCTCCAGTGCCTTTTTCCTGGAACCAGAGGTGGTATTCAGCCGGTTCGTACCGGTTCAAGCGAACCGGTAGTGGAGATCGCAGGTGAGCCTGCTCACCTGCCCCATCTCTATGCCTTCCTATTTAGGCACGGTTTTGAGGCAGGGCGCATGCACGGAAGACGCGCGACCTAGCAAAGCGCACCATGTGGAAAGCCGGGCGCATACATGGAAGGTGCGCACGCGAAGCGAGAAAGTGCGCGCGGCAAACCGGCGGTTAAGAATATTGGCAACCGCTGCTTGGAACTGAGCCAGATGGATATTTCTTCCAACAACCCATTCTCCAAACCTTCTTCAATCCAGCTCCTTTCCTATTCTACGATGCGATTTGCTTGATTTCTGGAGATTCAGATAAAATCCCGTCTCATTGTGTTTCTCTCTTCCTCAAGAACCGACTCCGTCCCTCCATCCTACTCTTCACGGCCACCAGATGAAAAGCAAACACTCTTCTGGAGAAGATTGAAGTAAAATAGTCACGGGGAAGCTTTCCTCTTCATTCCTTAAGCAGGCGGCGTGCAGATTCTTTTTTCTTTTGGTTAGGAATTACCTAAGGAAGGCTCTAAATCGTTCTTCGCCTGCTGAGATTCAAGAGGTGATCTCAAGGCTGCAATTCAGTGGGTTAGGTAAACACAGGTAGAGTGATACGGGCTCTATGGATTCAGGGATAGGATTCCGGTCAGAAGGACCAGGGTTGAAAGCCAAGAGCTGAATGGGCGAGCAGCTCCTTCCGGTGTTTAATCCTCCACCTGTCAAAAAAAGGGCAGTTTTCTGCATTCATGGAACAGGTTCCTTATTCATGCTAAATCATGGTTTGCTTAAGCAAGGTTTGTTAAAGAAACCACACAATGCAAACAATAAACCAGAGTTTACTCAAGCTTGGCAACTTTACAATGTCTGGATTTCAGTTCCCAGAATTGCCCAGCCAGTATGCTTAAAGAGGGGTGGACTTCAACTCCCAGAATTCTCCTACTTAAAGAACAGGTGGACTTCAACTCCCAGAATTCTCCTACTTAA